>DWLH01001795.1:0-11968 GCA_018249795.1 Heliconius telesiphe telesiphe | reverse complement strand
TATCTATAATTTTCTTTCGAAACAAGTAGTGAGTTCGATTTTTTTATTTTTTATGGTGTAAGTTCGAATACTACGCGAGGTCTTTTTTATACTTACTAACTTGTTTTTCTTTGCCGTGGTTAAAACTTGTTATTGTGAAAAACGGTGAATTTCTTCGTATCCCCTACGCCAAATGCCATATTTAGTCATTTGGCATGAATATGATAGAGTTAAAAAAAACTGATATATTAAACAAATAGAATCACAGCGTCTGACTGTAGAAGGTTGTGAGTTTGATTCCCGCTCAAGGGAATGAATTACTTTTATTTCTTTGTGCTGGTAACAACACAAAGCGCGACGTTAAATCCCGTCACTCTCGTGGACGGCGCGTGGGGAATAGAGTTTTAATGCAAGGTTCCCTCTGCCTATCCTGTTATATACGGGATACACCGTGAAGCTAAAAAAAGGTAATCCGAAAGAAAAAAAATCTCCGTTGAACACTAAACGTTGAGAGTTGAATTCAAGTTAAATATATTTATAACAAGACCCTTTACAAAACTTAATCCAACATATAAGTTGCTTTACATCATACACCGCCACTATAATACAATCCTAGAATTCATGGTATTGTTCTGTCGGAAGTGCCTTTCACTAGGAACTGCTATATCTGTGATATAAGCTCGAGTAAATGTCATATACATTTCTTTTGGAAAATCTAATAAGTTCAGAATCAGTATGTATAATGTATCTATTATTTAAAAGAAATAAAACTTGGAATTATGTTTTATAGCTATTTTATAGCTTAATTGACATATTTTAAATGATTATTGTAGTCTCTTCAGAAGTAATATTTGTAATTATGACGAAGGCCCAGGTAGGTTTCTTCGGTCTAACAGGCACGACAGGGGTGTAGAATGCGTGAATGGTGGAATGATTATTTTAAAAAAGAAGCATATCTAAAAGCTTTATGATATTACGACATGATCTCAAAAATTATAGTTAAAACGAGCTCGAGGCTCCCATGTTACAGCAGCAGAGTTTGTCTTTGAACGCGACCGTTTGTGGGTCCGGTGTGGAAAGCCCACTCGGGATAGTGAATTATTTGTGTACCCGCCACTGAACATGCAGTGTCTCGGTGCGTGGAGAACGGAGTGTTGTAACACTAGGTTCCGTAGACTTACCCTGCTGTATGCGGGATATAGCATGTGACGTTAAATCAAAATATTTAGAGCTGCAGTGTTCTTGATTCACCGAATACACAACCTGCTGTTTTGATTTTCGAGTACGAATTGCGACATTGGATTCCAAGAGAGACGTTGCAGAAAAAACGATTCAGCTGTTTCACGGACAATTAAAGATCAATTATTGGGATTGTGAATTAAAATAATAACGATATATTTTATTGGGTAATAGGTACTCTATATTAAGAAACTTACAATCTTGTGCAAAAACATTTTATTAAAAATTACTAAACTTAATACTCGTTTCTCTCTTTCATTTTTTATAAAACTCCAGCTCTCCGCGATGGATACCAGTATGATGAATCCATAGAATTTAAAATAAACAAATCATTGCTGTTTATAATAACAGAATTTTTTAAAAGTTATTAAGTTAGGTCAATTGAAATTTGTGTTAAGACCTGCTACCCATATAGGTAGCATTGTCTTAATTTTTCAACTAAACGTTACGCACGTTTCTATAAATTTTTCAAATATTTGAACTTTCTATATATTCAATCTGACAAATATGACGCACAGCGATACAGTCTGATTTTATTTTCATTTAGACGCTCTGGTTACAAGACAGAGTCTTCTTGCGACAGCGACAGAACACGGTGTTGAGTTTCGCCACTCAACACGAGCTGTACCGACGCTGATGAAAGAGAAATAATTCTTAATAAGTTTCAAAACTAGGTTCCCTTTTGCCTACCGTTATGCGGGATACAGCTAAAATCTATGGAATGCTACAAATAAAATGTTATACTAGCAAGTAGCAACTACTAGGTACTACTACATACATACATGGATACCAAACGAGTAAAGGGCAGTGAATGCGGACCACTTTCGTTACATTTTTCCTCGCTTTTACTCACTTTACTATCATTTCCTATAAACATGTTTCATATTATTCATATTTTATTTTATATTTAAGGAAAGTGAACTGGTATAAAAAGATTTTTTCCATCACTTTTGTTATTTTATAATGGATAGTTTAATTGATGTTATCGATGTCCTTAGGGCATTATATTAAATTATATAAAATGAAATGGCCAGTTAACGAAGGTACTTACCTACTTCTATCTTCTAAATAACTCTCTTCCAGATAAGCACTGAAAATATATGACTGCCTAACAGCGGGCAGAGGGTGCTGTGCAAATATAAATGAAAAAGAAACAAAAAAGTTTGATGTAGTCATGGAACTAAAGTATTGATTCCTTTTTAACATTTACTGTATTGTCATTAAATATACTTAATCAATTGAATTTTCTCTGTAAATTACGTTATATCTTTATGAAATTAATTAAATGAGGTTGATAGATGATTTTTATTTTAACTTCTTATAAGCAATAATAGTTTGTGTGTATAGAAATGAAATATACTTTAGAATTTTTTTTATTAACACAACGTTAAAAAACGAGAAATATAAACAAAAAATGTATATAATTTTATAGTAGAATAAAATGTTTTCTTAAAAGACCGGTTAGCATCGAGTAGAGCGCACTTCCGTCGTGTTATGATTGCTCAGAATAATATCCGTTTTAATAATCTAACATTACGCAATAAAAGGAAATTAATAAAATTTATGTATGCAATGCGAGTATTGAATAATTACTGTCTGCTGCAATGTTCTTATAGGTTTTTTCTTTGTTTTTCAATTAACGTCTATTAGGCCGTCGTGGCGCAGTGGAACTGTCTTTCACTGTAAACGCGATGGTTGTATGTTCTTTCTCTACTTGGAGAATCTAAAACTAAAGAGGTCGGTACATGGTTAACCTATTAAAAAAAGTAGTTTTTAGTCGTTTACCGTTTTACCATGTTTATATTTTTTATATCTTCACATTTTATCCCCCGAGAAAATGCAACAGCTCTCTGCATACCTTGTTAGCCTCGTCTATTGTCATAAACCACACATGCATCCAGGAGTCCTCGTGCTTTTTAAGTGGCCGTTCCATTATCATCCGTCCCAGTACTATGTTGAAGGTCAACCGTCTCATCCTGTCTCATCTTACCTTTCTTTTTTTGCTAATACATAATAAGTAAATAAAAATATTTCAGAATTCAGCAAGCGCTAATGTACAGTGGGGATGGCAGATGACACAAGCGGGGCCCGAGACTGTCGGACACTACTTTGTCAAACTGCCACAAGTGAGTATATCTCTAAAAAAAATCAAAATCAGCTTCACGTTGTATCTCGCACACAGCAAGGTAGGCAGAGGGAACCTAGTGTTAAGACACCCCGTTCCCCACTTTCTGTCGAATTCTGGAGGCATTGCGTGTTGAGTGGCGAAACTCAACGCCGCGCTTTGCCTCGACACCAAAGCGAAGAAATGGAAATATAAATTAAAGTAAATATTTCATCTCCTCGAGTGGGGATCGAACCCACAACCAGTCGGTCTTACAGTCACATTTTGTGCCCCTGCGCCACGACTGGCTTCTTCTATATCTTAGTGCACGTTTAGTGTAGTGTTTGTACTTAATTCTTTATTTTAAATGGTGTTGTTTTGTTTTACTTATCCCCATGTGTGGATCCGTGATCATATATGGATGTTTGATAATACAAGTTTAATATGTAGAGGGACCTTCTACAATGCGATAACAATAACAATAACGACATATATAAATCAAATATTTCTTTGTGTACAGTATAAGGAGAAATCATCTTACTGTTAAATATACATTAAAAAGTCATGCTTTATTTGAAATTCCAGTCAGAACAGCAGGTCCGCTACATCGCAGACGACAGCGGCTACCACGGCGCAGTCGCGGTCACCACCAGCGATCAAGATCACGTGCATACAACTAACTTTGCTCTTGGGGAACGCGGTGTGGAACTAAATTCTCAGGTTGGTTCAGTTTTTAGGGTTACGTACCGTCTAAGAAAAAAGGAACAATTACAACATCACTTTGTTGTCCCTCCGTCTGTCTGTCTGTTTGTCAAGAGCCTTTATCCCAGAAACGTTTGGAGATATCGAGTTGAAATTCAAACCAGAACTAAGTCTATGAGAAGTGTGAAGGTAATAAAATGAAATTGAAAATAAAAATAAAAAATAAAAGTCATCTACTAAAAAATTGCAGACTAGCCACAGAGTCACAGATTTTTTACTTTTATTTAATAAAATGAATAACTAAACGGTTTACAATACACTAATTATCATTTTTTTTCTCACTTTAGGTATCCAATGGAAGTCAGATTGAAGCTATAAATAACTTGCAGCAAAATCAGAATCCAGTTGAAATTTTTCTTCTTCAGCAACAATTTCCGAGTCAAGGACAACTTTTTCAAATAGTACCCAACAATAATGAAAATATAGTTCAATATACATCTTTACCTAACGCTTACTATACAAATGCAGTACCTCAACAAAATTACAACAAAATGAACGTGGAGCACAGAGACAGCTATAGAAATTCGAAACAAGTATCTAATGATAGAATAGCAGTTGATGTACATAGTGAAGAAATTGTAGATACGAGAGAAAATGGACCAGTTGTGCGTGTTTTTAAGGATCACAAATGTGAAACTGATGATAATAATGATGAAAACATTAATGATAAGGTGAACGTACCAAATTACAAGCAGCGTAACATTCATGGAAATTTCGGAGCTCGAGATAAACCTGTCAGCTATCAAAACATTAAATTGAATCAAAATAATAAAAATTATAATTATCACACCCAAATCACTCATATGACATCCAAACCTGTCCAAACTTTTTTCGAAAACGAAGGTATAACAAAATTAGTAGCATCTACACAAGATTTAATAACAAACGAAGATCTTTTGAGAATCAACCACGCCGCGGAACGAGCGGTAAATAATCACAACGATGATATAATTAAACCTCGACGTAGATCTAACTCGCGGGCGATTAGCTTCTTGTACAATAACCCTGAACGTAATCATAAGAATAGAATAACACTATCTGCAAAATATGGGAATGTTGTAAATCATGATAATAGTCAACGTGTAGTTGAAGAGCAGTCTTATCAAACTTCGAATAATGAATATAAATTTGCTTCACCAATTGTTGTTGACGATTCAAATTATGACAACTACCAACAACAGATTGTTAATAACATTGTATCAACGATGGTTCCGTACGTAGAAAATGGATACGAGATTGTTGACGTTCAGAAGTACTTAGGTGCAAATGATACTTATGAACAAACGATATCTGAAGAAGATCTGGTTAATATAACACCACGACCCATCAGCCAAAATTACTTAGCACCTATCACGGTAGCTTTAAGATTGTTTAATGCAAATCATTCAAATTTTTTCAATACAGTAGATGACCACGAACCATCAGACAGTAAATTTATTCCTAATTCAGTAAAAAGACCTCAAAATGGCAAAACCATTGTTGAAATCCAAGAATCAATACCTGTTGAGATAACTCACATTAACGATGTGGAATATCACGAATATTTAGACGAAGGTAGGAGTAATAAAGACAATCCAGTAGGTGTTGGTAAATCTTTATATCAAAAATACCAACAGTCATTGGAACAAGCCACATTGCAAAACGGTGATGGCTCTAACATAAACAATGAAAATCAAGATTATGATGAGAATGACGACAACGAATCAAAAGACACCTTAAATTCAAACGAAGACTCTCAATCTGGAGGTCAAGTACAGGCTAGTTCTGTCAACAGTAATGCTTATGCAAACTATTATAATTCAGAACATAAAATAATTCAGCCGATCATTATTGAAAAACATGTACCTGTAACAAAGTTTGTGGATCGTTTCATTGAAAAGCAGGTTCCTTATCCGGAACCAGTTGAAGTGGTGAAGCAAGTGCCAGTTGATAGGCCGGTGCCAGTGCCAGTACACTACGAGACTATAGTCGAGAAGCCTGTAGAAGTTACAAGATACGTTGACAAGCCGTTTCCGGTGGAAGTCTTTAAACCTTATCCAATTGAAGTTCGAGTACCTTATCCAGTGGAACACAAAGTTTATATCGATCGTCCTGTTCACGTTCCGTATCCTGTTGAGAAAATAATAGAAAAACAAATGATTCATCAAATACCTGTGCCAACTCCTGTGGGGATACCAGTAGGAGTACCAGTAGAAAAGAAGGTTCTATATCCGGTCGCAGTTGAAACCCCCGTTCCTGTAGCAGTGCCAATTGAGAAACCCTTCACAGTAGAAAAAATCGTTGAGAAAGAAGTTCCCGTGCCTTATCCTGTTGAAAAGCAAGTTCCATATCCTGTCAGGCATGAAGTTAAAGTTCCAGTCCCGTATCCTGTCGAGAAAAGAATACCAGTGCCATACGAGAAAATTGTTGAAAAACCTGTGACTGTGACTAAAGTAGTCGAAAAACCCGTACATATCAAAGTACCGCATCCTATACGCGTCGAAGTTCCTGTTCCTAGACCTTACCCAGTCGACAGGATCATAGAGAAGAAAGTGCCTTATCCCGTTCACATTGAACGTATTGTTGAACGTAAAGTACCAGTTAATGTTCCATATCCTGTGAAGACAATAGTGGAAAAAATTGTGGAAAAACCAGTAGTCATTACGAAATACGTCGACAAGCCTTATCCCGTTGAGAAAAGAGTCCCTTATCCGGTAGAAAAAATTGTTGAAAGGAAAGTTCCTTACCCTGTTCACGTTCCCGTTGAAGTGAAAGTGCCTTACGTTGTAAATAGAGAGGTTCAAAGTACTCATCCATATGAATTCGAAAAAGTTAATCCTACCACCATCTACAGTTATGGCGTTCCTCAAAATGTTTTAACAAACGTGGCAAATTATATAAAATACAATCAAGAACAATATAAACAAGCTATACCGAATTACGCTCAAGAGTTAGAAGCGTACAGCAACCAACAGCAAGCAGAGTCGCAAAGAAACTATCAAATTGAGCTCGCTAATGCTCATGTTTTGAAAAATTTGCAAAACGCCACACCAGTTCATACAACACGTTGGGGAAACCAGTACGCATCGTCCTACCATTATATAAATTCAACAGAAAGTAATACATCGCAAAACAATTATGTACAGGACAATCAAAAATATTATGGACCACCTCCCTTAAAGAATTATAATGACCAGTGGGAAAAGAATAATGAATATACAGAAAGAATACGGAGAACGGAGAAAACACCGAGAATGACAAACCTTAGAATAGAATATGGAGGATTTAAGCCCCCTTTGATACCAAGCACTGAAGTTGATTTAAACGGAGTGCCCATTAAGAAAAATGAACAATCATAGTTCAAATAGTCAATATTCTTGGAAACAATGGAATGTAATACAAATAACATAGAGACCAAGAATATCCTAGTACACCTACGCAATATGATAATTACGTTATTATTTAAAAATTATTATTATTTTATTATTATTATTTAATTTTTGTCTGATTGTTTTTTATGAAACTTCATATCCTATAATTGATCATGACTTTATGAGATGTTAAAAACTTTCAATGAAGGTTAGTTGGTACCACCATTTTGTAAGATTTAGTTTTGTTATAGCGACAAGTACAACGTTAATAATGTATGCTTTAATCATTATAATATTATATATATATTAATATTTTGTTATTAACGTTATGAAACACAAATATAACTTGGACAACCGTTTACATTCGTTCAATATTTTCGTTTCTCTTATTTGATTCGACGTTACATAACGTAAAGAATTGGCTTCTGCATTTACAATTTATTCCGTCGCGTGATGTCTCCAGCAACGTCTCCGTTTATGCCCTTTTTTATTTACTATCAAATTATAAAAAAGGACATAAAACGTGAGTTTTACTAAAACTTTTCTGCTTTTCCGCCAAAAATGTAATCTTTTTAATAAAAAGCAATGTTGTAAAATAAAAACTACTACCCTCAAAAATATGTACCTCAAAAAAAAACCGAACGCTTTACTCTAGCTTTATCAAAAATTAACCCTTAGTCATGTAAAAAAAATATTTAAGTATAGTAAATTATTTTTAGATATAGATAATATAATTTATAATTAACATTTTGTTATATATTTTTTTCTGTATATGAATTTGGTTAATTTTACTTTGTCTACTCTGGTAACAAGTTCAAATATGCAAAACTAGTAAATATGATTTTACAATATGAGACATTGATTATAGAAAGTATTATAGCATTAATTGTGTAATCGTAATAATAAATAAAGGTTATATATGTTTTTGTCACATATACCAAAATAGGTAATAAGTTCAACTTATATTAAATTTAACCATAACATTTTTAACTCGTATAACAGTATGTAGAAGAAAGAAAAGTTAGAAGTAAGTGTGGAAAATCCGTATGATACGTTAAAATAAATTCAATTTGAAAATAATACTTGAGTTTTTTGTTACTTCAAATATATTTGTAAACGACATTATTAGTCCATGCTTATCATAATTTAAGGGTAATATATATATATGGATATAATTTTTATATAAAAAAAGATAAAATAGTAAAGGGAAAATAAAAAAAACACTAATCGAATTAAAAATAAAATTTATTCCTTGAGTACTCACAATCGTCGTGGTCGACCATTCAATGATATAAATCAAAGCTCGAATATATAAATAATATTACTACAATATGTTAATTTTATACCGGCTCGACTTGTCGCGTAAGAAAAATTAAATATTATTTATTAAAAAAAACTATGTTAAAAGAAAATTATAGAAAAAAACAAATAATCCAGCAACACTGGCCTCAATATTAAAACGAAACAACAGGTAAATAAAATATTCAGATATTTGTTAAGAAATATTTAATTATAATGAATATTATACATTTTATGAAAGTAATAAATAAGTCTAAAGGAATAACAGAAATATTATCACTAAACCATTTTAGTTACAAATACGTCAGTGTTGCTGACATCACACAGTTCAGATAGAATTCCACAATTTTAATGTAATTAGTGTTGCCAATATACGACATAAAGATATAATAATAATGGCTTTTTAATTAATTAATATTTTATCTATGTATATAATAACGCGACAGTCAAAGCCAAAAAGGTCAGATTTGTGATTTTTTGTAAAAGTATAACACTACACTTAATTAATTATTAGAAAAAACGCGATCGCCCGCCCTTAGACATACAATATACATACATACGAATCTATTTAATATTTATACCTAGTAAGTATGCGAAACATCACTCATAAATACAAAAAAAGAGACAAAAAATGAAAGCATCACACGAAATCACGTAAATTATTTATTTAATTAAGGAAACAAAAAGGCTGTGCAAGTGACACCTGGAGCCAGTCGCGTAATGAACAATGAACGTTATTGCTATAACTACAAAGTCCATAATACTTCCATCACATTAACGATACACATCGAACATTTTTTTATTGTGTTACCTATATAATGCGACTAAATTGAGTGTTCAACCCGTAGTATTATAATTATAGAACATTTTTGACACTTTCTAATTCAGCCTTATAATTAGAAAGAGACAATTGAGGGCGACCGCGTGTTACCTTTTATCATTTTTATACACACGTTTTTTTTAGTTTCAAGCGTAAATAGACAATTACGTTGCGATGACAAATTTGATTATGTCAAAACATCAACGTAAAAACAATCCGTGTGTACTCCGCCATCTTGTCATCGTTATTTTTTATCTGTCAAATATAACTACATATATAATATTTTATATCTGTTGCTAACAAAAGAAACTGGTGTATAGATAAAAAATAACAATATCATCATGGCGGATAATAATCTTTCTTATATTTTAAAAAGCGGTAAGATCACGAAATAGCACAATAAGTTGATTATGATTCAACAAAATAAAGTCTAAAGTTGATACTTTTACTCTGCCGATATATTTTTTTGTTGTTAAATTATTAATCAATTCCATAAATGCTTAAAATATTTATTTATACAAGAAATAACGTGACAAAAATAATATCAATAATAAGCATCTATTTCATATTTTGATATTAACAATAGTATTAAAAAAGTTTTGTTCTATTTCTATTTAAAATAAAAAAATATATAATTCGTATAAATTTGTATTAAAAATATCAATTTTAGACTTTAATTCCTTTGAATCAAAAATAATACAATGCATATCGTCAAATACGACAGCCATTTCACATTTTATTTTATTCATATTTGTCATTATCGATGAAAAAAAAAATTATAATTAACACTAAGCTAACTTGTATCTTGAGCTGAAACTCACTTTGTACATTATTACATTTAAAAAAAAAGTAAATTAATAATATATAATAAGCAATAGCACAAAAATCCGTCCGTCGGTGTATATCGTGAGTAATCGAAAAAAAACACATGTCTTTTAAAAACTATTAAACGGCAACGCCATACATTGTTCATCTATAATCTATAAATAGTAATTAAAAGGGTAAATAAAATTTATTTAAAAAAAAAGATTACAGGCAACACACACCGAACGATCGTCCCTTATCTATATTAAATAAAAATTATTTAAAAAAATCGCGATTCACACAATAAGTTCATTATCTATGGAAATAAACTAAATATTCGTAATTTTGAACCGGCTCTTGGCACATCGCTTAATATAATAATTATAATAAAAAACGCCCAAATATCCATCAAAATTTAAAAAGTCTCGAGTTTATATTTAGACATTTATTGTTGCCATTGTGAAAAATTATAAAAGGCAGTTAGTTATAGTACACATTTCATTTTATCTGGCAACACTACAGTGTTTGATATTTACATAATTTGTGATAAATCAATTATTCTACAAATGATTATTAAAATACGAGATAATTATTATTATAGAGATGAAGGGGAAAACAATTTCATTATTTCATTATATAACGACGCATCTTATAATTTAGACCACTGAAGTCTATTGCAAACAAAATACTTGTTAATAATATTACAAGTAAATTGCATTATCTATAACTCAGTTACGACACAGTATATTCGAATAGAAAGAGAAATAATCGATTTGTAAATATTCAAATCGAATGATCTAAGTACATAATATAATATATACACGATAAACCAAACTAGCAACATTCGAAACTAGGTTCACAAAAAAACATTTTAGTTTATAGTGTATAAATTTTATCGTATCAGAACAAAGGTAAAAACAGACACACACGAAAAATGTAGTAACGGTAATATTAATATGAAAAAAAAAATATTGACAGAGAACACTGGCCTTATAAATAAAACCAACACTTAAGCTATTGACTTCAGGAGCAAAACCACGAACACGTTTTTAAATATCGATTTAAGAAATCTATTTCAGCTGATTAAACATCAACTGAATTCGATTTCTTAAATCGATTGATCGTTTCAATAAAAAAAAGAACGATTTTGATTTACGTTTGCGATTGAATGTTTTAATAAAAAAAACTATTTTGTTTTACGCTTACGATTTATCCTTTCAATTCATAAAAATCGAAATCTTTACTGAAAAAATATCGGTCACACTTAAGTTTCCATAAAAATAGCACCCTGAGTAAAATATTGGTAAAAAAAATCCTTGATTAATAAAATACTGTGTATATAAATGTTATAAGAATTAAAACAGTTATTAAAATAATATTAAGTTTGTTATGTAGGCAATCCAAATTACTATTTTAGGAATTATATAACTAGAGAATCGAAAGAATATATATATATATATATATATATATATATATATATATATATATATAGTAATAGATTAAAAAATATATATATACAAAAATAATAATAAAAATAAAGATAAAAAAATATATTTTATGAGTCTGTAATGATAAGTCAAGTCAAAATTATAATAAAAAAAAACGGAGAAA
>DWLH01001794.1:0-11971 GCA_018249795.1 Heliconius telesiphe telesiphe | reverse complement strand
CCCAAAAATGTATGGAATAGTTTCAGTCTCCTTTATGGAATATCATACATCTATATATATAAAAGGACATGTACCTGACTGACTGAGGTAAGACGCACGCACAGCCGTAACCGCTGTGCGTAGAAACATGAAATTTGGACAGATGTTTATTTTAATAATCTGGACATCCACTAAAAAGGGATTTTAAAAAATTTTAACCCTAAAGGGATGAAATAGGGTTGAAAGTTTATATGGATAAATCTTTAAATCGCCACCGATTTTTATAAAAAATTAAATTCAGACTGTTAAAAATATTTTATTGAACACGTGTTTCGTGGTTTTTTTAGGACTCACCCCTAAGGGTGCAAATAAGCGGGCGAAGCCGCGCGCGCCCTCTAGTATTTAATATAAATTTCACTCCATTTATTCTCTACATCATTTAGACAAAAAACACTCCCAAATAAATATTTCTTCACATTTCTCCGTTTCAAATAGTTTTCACTCCAAGAACTGGTCATTAGGCAATCTGCATCGGTATTCAAAGCGTAGTTGTAGTGTTGAACGACCGGCCGAGATCGCCTCAAGATTCGTGGGGACGTGACCCGACTGTCGACGGCTAGGGATGTTCTCTCTGAAATACATAAAATTTGGGCTATGTGAATGAAAACATGATTATGGTGAGTATGAAATATAAAATATTTTACTATAATATCCACTCGTGTATACGTATTTTTTGCCTTTTTTAGCTTAACTTTATATCCCGCACGTTGCGGGGTATGCAGAGGCAGCCTGGAGCCTCCGCTTAGAAAACTTTAATTCCTTACTTTCTGCTGAATTCTGAAAGCCTTGTGTGCTGACACGAGAGCGAAGACATGAAAATATTAAATAGATATTAAATTTCCTCGAGTGGGAATTGAACCCACAATTTGTCCTTGTTTACAAGTACACGCTTGTGCTCTTGCGCCACGATTGGCTTAATCTTTTTGCTTTTTTTTTGAGAATATAATAAGCAATTCTGTAGGTGTTGTTTGTTAACTAAGATTATGATTTGTTTATAAAGATTCAGAGAAATGCCTATGTGATAAGTATAAAAAATTTTAAATTAAATTTTGTTTACAAAAAATATTGCGTCAGACATTACTTATCTTAGTTACATTTAACACTAAAACCAATGGTTCCAACTAGCTTGGGTTATAAGAACTTTATTAGTTAGCTACTTTCTACTATTATCTATTAGAGAAAAATATAACCTATAACTTAGGATATAAAGTAATTAGTATTTCATACGTTTTAAACATTGAAATATAATGAACAACACTATTTCACCGACGGAGATGCTCGTCTAAGTAGATTTTATTCAGCTGAATTTGCAGAACAATTAGTTATGTGTGAGTGCATCGAGAATACTTGCTGCTTTATTCGGAGAAACGCTATGAAATACCATTTTTCCATATGGATGCAATTTTAAATATTATTAACATGACGGCTGTAAGTTCGATTCTTACTCGGGGCAGTAAATTTATTTAATATTTTATTTTCTTGCTCTGAGCAAGTCTTGCGTTGAGTTTCGCCACGCAATTAACAATCCCTCTAGAATTCGTAGAAAAATGGAGAGTGGAGTGTCTTAATGGGGAACGGAGTGGAACGGACTTAACACTAGGTTCCCATATTCTCCCAGCCTATAAGCAAAATACAGTGTGAAGCTATAAATACCTACTACTATCGCTTGTACTCAGTCACTTCTAATAGTCTCACAACAACGTCGTCACAGAGCATATCTCTATATCTATCTATAAAGTTAATATCAGGCTGGTAGGCTGGACCCACCATTGAACGACCTACGTCGTGTTTATGCAGAGCTCGTGGTCTGCCTCCTTGTAATTACCTCATGTTTGGAAATCGCCTATTGTGATAGTCATTTGCATATTCGTACTGCCCAAATATAATTGTTTCGTTGCTGTCTTTAATTCATATAAGAGAACAATGGTAAGCTATATGTATAATGTTCATTATATATATCCGCTTCTCGCTGGATCCCGCAAACAACAGGGTAATCAGAACGAACCTAGTATTAAGACACTCTGCTTCCGACGAATTTTTCAAAGCGTTGCGTGTTGAGTGGTGGAATTCAACGTCGGGCTTTTGTCTTGCTGCCAGAGTGTAGAAATGAAAATATTAATAAATGCTAATTAATTCCTCTGAGTGGGGATCAAACACACAACCGTCGCGTTACAGTCACCCCCTCGTACTCCTGCGCCACGATATTTATAATTAACATTTTTGAAGATGGATAACGTCTTTAAACAGCACTAATAGCCATAGTGTTGAATATCATATGATATGATGATACGTGAATGAGGAAATACATCAATTTAATAAAAATCTATATTTAAGTATTTAGATTTTATAGCTGAACGTCGTGTTCCGCTTATAACACAACATAAGAGTAGGCATAGGGAATTTGGAAACCTAGAGTTAAGACACTCCGTTCTCATTAAGACAATTTTTTTCCTCACTTCGTTAGCAGGGCGAGAAAATGAAAATATTAAATGTTTCATTTCCTCGCGTGGGTTTGAACCTACAACCTGTCGCAAATTTGACAACGTACAATCGCAAATTTGAGCAACGCCATGACTGGCCTCAATATTATAATAATATTGAGTATTGGAAAAGAGTTCTCATCTCGCATATATGATTATTATTGAAATATCATAAAAAGCTCCTTAAATAAATATTCCCGATTGTCATTTTGTGCCTCGTCATTGAATATTGAACATCTCCATACGACCGGAGTAATCACTGAGCTTGAACGTGCAAACGTCATGCCCAAAAAAATAAATCGAACCAATTTGTAAAAAACTTGTTGAGTTTAAGACTTTATCTATTGTGACATATTTTCTCCGTATAAAAATTTATATGGTATAATCATAGTTTTAAGATAGATAGATTTTAATTCCTGATTATGGTTAAATGAAACATATTTAATATTTTAATTTTTTTTATTCTGTTAATACGAAAAAGCGCAGCGTTGAGTTACATCGCTCAAAACGCAATACCCTCAGAATTTGGCGGAGAGTGGGGAACGGAAGTGTCTTAATGGAAACGGAGTTTAGAATACAGTGTGAAACTAAAAAATAAACTAACTAGTTCTTTTCTTACATACATTGTGTCGTATTGGATTTGAACCTGTATCAATAAATACTATATTTAAAATAAAGATTACTAAAAACCAATTAAATTTATATAATAAAAAGTAATCTATACAAATACATTTTTATATAACAAAATACACATAATATTAGAACGTTGTATTACAAGAACACCACTCAAGTAGAAAATTTCCCTCCTAGCAACATTTACATCTCACCACGTTGCTACACTGCTTGTATGGACAACCTCGTACACTCATCCGCCAAGGCTCCCCTCTCCACTCGCGCATAAACAATCCTAAAAAAGTAATATATATATATATATATATATATATATATATATATATATATATATATATATATATATATTGTTATATAAATTACTTATTGTCAGATGTATTTTTTTTAAATCTAAAATTGCTTAAAAAATTGTTCAACATCGAATTATGAATGCATCCATTAATCTTGTTGTGTTTGTCGTTTAAAAAATATATATTCTATTAGGTTTTATAGACTTCCTGTATATCATCATCAAAGCTAGTCTATAAATGTTTAAATACAAAGATTGATAATAATCTAATACAACGGATTATTTTTAGATGGTACATTTTCTTTGAATAGGAAAATAAAATACTTTTCTTATTGTGTCTAAGCAAAATGTACCATCTAAAAATATCCTCTTCATAAATTGTGGTAGGTGGGTTATTAGTATTAAATTTCATATTAATTCTTGTCGCCCTAAAAGATGTAGGGATCGGGCGGTTAAATATCTTCCTGCCGTAAAACACATTTTCGTTAAAGAACGTAGCTGTACAATAAGAATACTGGTCGTCTTACTCTATCAACATTCTATAAAACGAAACGAATTTTTTTTTTTTAGTCTCACGCTGTGCACACAGCATGGTAGGCAGAGGGAACTTAGTATTAGGACACTACGTTCCCAATCTTCCGACGAATTCCAGAACATTACGTGTTGAGAGCGAAGAAATGAAAATATTAATTATTTTACCCGAGTGGGAATCAAACCCATAACCTGTCGCTTAGACAATCACACTCTGTGCCCCTGCGCCACGACTGGAATATAATCTTTAGTTTATAGTTCATTACAAAAATTTCTATAAAAACATTCAATGAATTTATTAAAAGCTGGTATAACGTTTACTTTCTGGAAAACGTCCCGCTCTCGTATATGGAATGTAGCTATAAAAAACTTACTTACGCTTTATTTAATATACTTATATATATATTTTACATAACCTTAATCATTTCTCTTATATATATTATTGTTATGATTTAATTTTTTTTAGAGCTTCATGCTGTAAGTCACACTTAGCAGGGTAGGCAGAGAGAACATGGAAACCTAGTAGGACAGCGTAAATGGGATAGATGTGAGTTCAATCCCATTATGACATATTTTTATTACCTTGCTAGAATTGAAGAACGTAGTTTCTTGACACGGGGTTCTCTCTGCCGACCTCACTCTTGAAACATAAAGCTGAAAAAAAAGCTTTTTATGAGCAGTTTACGCTAAAACCACTAATAAATTTCTACACAATTTCCACTCTTACGTTTAACTGAACCAAATTATAAATAAATAAAATAAACTTCACGTTGTATCCCGCATACAGCAGGAGAGGCAGAGAGGACCGTTCCCCATTTTGCGCCGAATTCTGAAGTCATTGCGTGTTGAGTTGTGGAACTCAACATCGCGCTTTGCCTCGACACCAGCGCAAAGAAATGAAAATATAATATATATATATATATATATATATATATATATATATATATATATATATAAAAAAAATAAATAAACAACACTCTGTATATACAGGAACATAGTGTAAGACACTCCGTTCTCCACTTTCTGCCGAATTCTGGAGGCATTGCGTGTTGAGTGGGAGAACTTAACGCCGCGCTTTGTCTCGGCACCAGAGCGAAATGGGAATATAAATTTAAGTAAATATTTCATCTTCTCGAGTGGGGATCGAACCCACAACCAGTCGGTTTTACAGTCACACTTTGTGCCCCTGCGCCACGACTGGCTTCAAATAAATATATAATTTCCTCGAATTGGGATCGAACCCCCAACTAGTCACATTTACAATCACTCACTCATCCCTGCGTAGCGCAGGGATGAGTGATGCCGGGGTGCGGCGTGAGTGATGTATGGGCCGCACTGTACTACAAAACTCAACATAAACTAAAACCGGCTCAAGCGATAGGGAGCTATAGATTCTCATCGATAGATTTTCATTTAGCATCGAATTGCTTCTAAGAGATTGATGGTGCCATCTCCCATGATAGATTTAATAGATGACTGGTCTGTATAAGGGTTTTCTGACGTTGTTGAATCTTATATCAATAAATATTCGATTGGTTTTTGGTGTTATTATTTACTTGTAGTAAAAGATTGTACCGGAGTGAAGATCTTTAGATATAGTAAAATATTTTTATATATATAATTCCATCTTTTCTCTACATCAATATAGTGATTTATATAATAAATATAAAGTATATAAAAAAATATCATTCCCCGCAATTTCCAAAATAGTCAGAAAATGCAATTAGAAACCCTACATCGTAGGATTTTTCTTTAACATAAATAATAAATTATATTTTTATTTTTCATCAAAAAGGTTTTAACAAAATCCCCAAATTACAACATTTATTGTAATGGGCAACCAAAAAAAAACCAACATCATAATATAACAATCCTATTACACTCGATTAATCGTACGGCCGTTCTAATGGCGATACTTCAGCCGTAGCCGAGTAATGTGTAGCACCCACCATACGTCACGTCTTTCGTGGACGGCGATTCATTTGCCACCGGCGTAGGTCGTACCGCGTACAGCGTACAGCGTACGACGTACAGCCCAACAAATGGACGACCGAACCTTTGAACTGGGCTTTGTTTGCTTTATTCATGTGCGAAGTTAAATTAAGTTTTAACATTTTATTGTGCTCGATTTTTTAATTTGTAATTATTACGGTTATAAATTTTGATTTAGATTATTAGATTATGATTTTTGACATGTTACAGGAGACGCTATGACCACTAAGCCATACGTTCAGTAGTGGTCAGAGCGCCTGGTTGGTTTCCAGGAGGCGCGGGTTCGAGTCCCGCTACGTTAAAATTTTTATACGTTTTCTAAATAAGTATTTTTCTTTCCTAAGTGTGGTACAACACTTAAAAAATGTTTAAAAGTATTAAAAAAACTTTATTTAACAAAACGGATTTATCAAAGGATAAACAAAATTAATAGATCGTATCTCGCCAATTCGAAAGCTTCATCGAATTTCAAGCATCTTCGAAGTAAATGCAAACATTCATCTCGTAGTGGAATGAATTGTGTTCCCTTGACTATTTCAGTGGAGGAAGTCAACTAGCTAATCCTACTGTAAATTTCATTTATTAAATTGCAATTAATTTAGTTGTATTTTATTTAATAAAAAAATACTTTTAATAAAATAATTAACACTCAAGTTATATATATAAATTAGTTAAAAATAAGTGATTTTATATAGCTGTGTGAATATAAAAAAATCATATCATATTTAATAAATCGTTGTCCTTCAAAACCGATTTTTTTTTATTTTTATTGTCAGTGATGCGAGCATTTCGCGAAAGTCACATTTTTATATAAACTGACTTCTTCTCCATATTTAGTCGGATTGTAAATGCGGTTGTAGGTTCGATTCCTACTATATATATAATTCGATTCCTACTAGTATACAAAATACATATAAATTATATTTTACATTGCAAGCATTTTTTTTGGATTTAGACATTTTTAGTTTTTTGATTTAAGATTTATACAATTTAATATTTCTCATTAACACAATGAGCCGTCAGTGCTCATATTCATGTTATGATTTAATTATTACATATAATTTTTTATTTTTTTTATCACAAGAATTTGGTTAACCAACACCAGCACTTATATAATATTTATTTTAGTACATTAAAAGAGCATGTTATTATTAATTACATTTTAATTCGCAAACTGAGCAGATTCATTGACTTTTATATACTTTATAAACTTAACATATAAAAAGAAACTGCTAAATAAACTAGCAAGACTGTATAGAATTATTCTATTTCCTATTGAAAACCTATATATATTATAAGTTACTTTCAATTCAACCACAGCTAATAATTAATGACACACGTTTACTTTATACATTGTAAAAATCTATATAAATAAAATTAAATAAAAAAATATTTTTATGTTAAACGGTTTTATTACAATAAAAATAATGTAGGTAATGTACTAAAAGCTAAAAATTAATTCGGTAAGTCCTAGCTACCAGATCGCACCAATCTTCTCATCAATCTGGGGTATTGATCAGACAAACAATAAAATCGTTGGGCGCGTGAGACTATCATATATTAACTCTAGATACGCAACGCCCAGACGTAACCAACCAAACGCGTAGAAACGTGAAATTTGGACGGATGTTTATCTTCATAATCAGGACATCCACTAAGAAGGAATTTAAAAAAAAAAAACTAAAGGGATGAAATAGAGATTGAAAGTTTGTATGGATTTTTTTTTAAATCGGCACCGATTTTTATAAAATTTTAAATTCAGACTCTTAAAAATATTTCATTAAACGTTTTATGGTTTTTTAAAATTCACCCCCTAAGGGTTCAAATAAGGGGTTGAAAGTTTATATGGCAAAATCGTTAAATCGCAACCGATTTTTATAAAAATTTAAATTCAGACTGTCAAAAATATTTTATTAAACACGTGTTTCGTGGTTTTTTTAGAATTCACCACTAAGGGTGCAAAAAAGCGGGCTAAGCTGCGCACGCCCACTAGTCTTACATATAAAAGCAGCGCATTTAAAAAAAAAATTAACAAACAATTTGTGTAGCCATGATCAGTCAAATACCACCGCTCGCTTCATTACTCCCATATTCAAACCAAATTATCACAACCATAATGACTGCCATCATCATCACCATAATCTCCATCCTCACCATGATCCTCATCATCACCATGATTATTAGCCTGTCCTCGTCCAAGACTGGATAAAGGTGTCTTCAATAATATGCCTGGACCTTCAGCTCTTACGTACAGCCGTTGCCAGTCATATGTAAAAAATAATAAGTGCTTAATACCTGCAAACGCTTATGCACAAGGTCCCGTCCGTACGTATGTCTGTCCGTCTGTCTCTCAGGAGTAATTATCTAAAGTAAGCGTGGAAATATCAAGCTAAAATTAATATGAAACATCCCGACCACTATACTCTAAATCTGAGGAAAATTCGGCTTCTGAATCAACATAAAGAGGTTGGTGGGCAAAATCGTGTCACATTCGATTGGTTTTTGAATATATTTTTTTCAAATTCAGATTATTCTAAGATTTACTTCTATCTTTCCTTAACAAATATCAGCTGTATGCGTAATCTAATAATTTGAAAATCTACTTGTAATAAACAAGAAATTAATAAGAACCCAAAACAAACAAATAACAACAAACTGATAGATATATTATACTAAATTTGCATCATTTTCCATGTTCGTACGCATTATAAAATTCCACAGCCAATTTTCAATTACTAGGCAAAGCTTGCATTCTATATTAATATAACGATATTAATATATGGACTTAAAGGATGTCGATGTTAAAACTGGAAGGTAATGATTGTTGTACTTTTATTGTAAATTTTATCTTCAAATAGTATTTTCTTGAGTATTTTTCCGGCTCTTCTCAGTCAAAATAAATCTAAATATACTTCTGAGCCAATGGTAAGACTGGACTGGATGGACATGGATTCACTAGACATTTTTTTTGTGATTTTGCTACTGAAATAAAAATAATAATTTGAATTCGATTCACTTTAGCTGTACATTGTATTTTTTTATAGTTACCATTATCACTATTACACGGGATACAACGTGAAGTTAACAAAAGAAAGCAAAATAAAAAATTACGTTGTAGTAATATTTTGAATCTATCGTAATTTTTTATGAAAATAAAGACCATTACTTTACTATACCAAAACAAGTAAACATACTCAAGCATATATCGCGCTCAAGGGCTGCTTACTATAAATAATTTTCTATTACCAACAAAAATATAAATTACATTTCCCACAATAATATTACAAAGCGTAACACAATAAAAACATCAAAGATAACAAACAATACAAAATATTTATTTTATATTGTAATAATATGTAATAACCGAATGCTCACACGCCGTCTCTCCAGATGACGACTATTGGATAAGGTTTGATGACAGGAACCGTCCAAAAAATGGTTGAACGACATAACAAGAGAGAAAACAAGGATGTCTTTATGAAATTACGTTTTGCCGCGCCGAGTGGGTGACAGTGACAAATGACGCGAGAGTTGGGGACACGGAGGGGAATTATGAATCGTGGTAAACAGTTTTGTTTTCATTCTCAGCTTCACGCTTTATCCTGCATACAGCAGGGTTGGCAGAGGGAACCTAGTGTTAAGACACTCCGTTCCCCATATGTAATTTTGACCACAAGTATAGTGACGCAATGTATTGTAGCATATAGCCTTATCATTAGGTTATAGCTTTCATTCATTTGAAATTAGTACTTCTTGAAAATAGTGTAGTAAGCAATGAAACTTAATCCTGTTGCTAAGCCAGTGATCATTTATTGGAATAAATCCTACTAAAGATATTTTCTTTTAATAAAATTGATAGTTACGATTCATAGAATGTATCTGAACAAGTAGATCATATTACTCAGTACAAATCTCAAAGGTTATTTACGCACGACTAAATAATAATGAAGCGCAACACGTAATCTACCTCCAACACGCAGTAAGCCGACAACGCCGTTAGGGCCCATTCGATTCCCATCTTATCCTGGACCGGGCAGACTAAACTAAACTAAAGAAATAACCAAACTTCAATTACTTGAAACTTTTACATTTGAAACTAATGTTAAACTATTTCTCTTTACTCGTATATAGGTGCATAAAATATTAGATAGTAAAAATCTCTAATAGCTTTCATAAGTTGTATTGTGTATCCAATATATACGACTGGTGCATATTTCAAGATCTCAAAACGCAAAGAGCCTCTACGCTGTATCCAGAAGTTATTTCAGTAGATAGCTTGTTACCACAAGAACGGGGTCAGTACTTGACTCGAAACCCCATTGTCAGGTTATTTTTAAAACATCCCTAAAATGTGACCGCATTGTTTTAGACTGGATTATAAGGGATGCTTTTAAAAATAATTTAGGTGACGTTAAATAAATTTTGGAGACAAATTATTTTTAGCATACTTTTTATTCTGAAAAATTCTATTGTAAAATGTGTATTGCATTGTTAAATTACAGCTGCGTACTGAGTGCGAAGATTTACAATTTAATTTTTGATGATTTATGCATATGCCTCGTATTGATTATTGATAGTTTAAGAAGTAATATTTTACAAAAAGTATTTAGAATTAATAAAATTTCTGTTGAATTTCGAGTTCATATATGTATATATTTATAATATAGTAAAAATGTATAAATACAAGGTAACAGCTCATATAAAAAGACATTGTCTGACGTAACGCAATAGTTGTCAGTTCGAATTCCACAAAACACGTGTAACGTATAAAGAAAAAAAATAGACGAAAATGTATCAAGGATGAAGTCACTGTCCCTTTATTTGAAAACCTTATATTCTTTCCATCAATACAGTATGTTTTTTCCTTTTTTTTTTCCTGTAACCCTAAAAATAATCATCAATATTACGCCGGGATAACAAAATAAAGAGGTTTAGATTCATTCTCCGCTTGCGTCGCGAAACTTTTCTATGAAATAAAAAGGGTGTTCCGAAACCTTTGGGGAACAAGAACAATAGATGTAGCGTAATTAAATCTGGCTCAGAGCGACAGTTTCTCAGTGAGTAAATATTTAAAATATATCAAGTCTTTGTAATACGTATCTACTTGTATGTACATTGTAGATTTTGTTCGTAAGTATAGGTGCACTATACGAACATGCTGGTGTAAAAATTTGTAATTCTGTTTGTCTGTGACTTTAGAAGTCTTTATTAAATTATTGACATTTTTTTCAACATCCTGATGGTTAAATTGGTTCGTAATATTATATAAATATATAATATAACATGCGTATGTTTGGATAAAAATAATAATACCATAGTGTTTTTTAGTTTCAAGTCCTATATAACAGGGTAGGAAGAGAGAACCTAGTATTAGGATACTCCTTACGCCTAATCTTCGAGACCTTGCGTGTTAAGTTTCACAACTTAATACCGATCTTTTTTTGTTACTAGAGCAAGGAATATTATGTAATTCATCCCTCTGGATAGATATCGAACCCACGACCGTCGCCACAAATTCTTCTGAAATTAAAAATTAACCTGTTAAATATTGTTAAAATCCTAACCTCAAAATTTATAGTAATATAACCATCTAATAAATGTGGTGATTTCCACACAGTAGTAATAACATTCGTTCAAATGGATTATTCACGTACTTCTTATTTATCGTGTATGTTCTAAGAGCTCGCAATAAGAGTGTAGGGCATCCGTCAGACTGACTTCAGAGAAATGATCGAAATAGTTTACTTAAGGTTTACTCACATTTGGCAAACTAAATACCAAGTGGATTGTTGGTTTATGTGATAGTGACTAATTAAATATTTTTTTTTTTCTTATGTTAACATATTTTAAAAATAAATAAAGCAGCTTCACGCTGTATCCCGAACACAGCAGGCAGAGGGAACCTAGTGTTAAGACACTCCGTTCTCCACTTGCCGCCGAATTGAGTGGCGGAACTTAACGCCGTGCTTTACCTCGACACCAGAGCGAAGAAATGAAAATATAAATTTAA
>DWLH01001793.1:0-11973 GCA_018249795.1 Heliconius telesiphe telesiphe | reverse complement strand
AGAAAAAAAAATCTTTTGCTAATAAGTATAAAATACATCCATAGTAACATATCTATACCTGTAATAAATTTGTAACGGATCGGCGTCTGTACATGGACGATATATGAGAGGAAATGTCATTGGAGCCTTTTATTAATGTAATAGAACCCAAAGCAATGATTTTTTAAATTTTTGTCTGTTTGTCTGTGCGTTTGTTATCGCTAATCTCAAAATAAGCTGAACTGATTTAAATGTGGTTTTCACTATCGTATTTTGGCAAGCTTCCGTTAACATATGGCGGTTTTATTACAATAGCAGTTCATAAATAAAAAAGTTATGTCAATTTAAAGTATTTAGTTCGACAATAATTTTTGCTAATTGCTATAACAGTTATTTTATACAATTATTGCAGATTTACAGTCTCAATAAATACCGTACCGTACTGTACAGTACCGTGTAGCTAAATAAACTATACAGTATTTAATAGCTAAACAAAATCAAATAAATTCCCAAAAGACTTCAATTACTTAATGAGGCCGTCGTGGCGCAGTGGCACAAGAGCGTGGCTTTAACGCGACAGTTGTGGGTTCAATTCCCACTCGGGGAAATTAATTATAAATTATTAATATTTTGGGAGGAAAAATCAGATATTCAGTTGTACAGTTTTTTTTTCTTATGTAAAACACACCACGGATATTGGTAGTCCGTGCCCTGCTATTTGTCGATTTTGTTTTTGTGATTCTAACTTTGACTTTTTTTTTTATTTATATTGCAGTGTACTCTTTTACACAGCAAATGCATTGAGGTTTAATTTTGTTATTGTTAGCTCTATTCCGGTGGTTGTGTTAAATTGTTTTGCGTGTTATATATTGTATTCTGGAGGATATTCCGTGTTTTTCCTTAATTTATTTATCGCCCCTTGATCTCTATGAGAGAAAGCTATCTTTAGAAATACTACGTAGTTAAATGTTAAGAGCATTTATGTATCGTTTTCGTTTTATTTTGTACGAAATTCACCGCGTACTCAAAACCTATAGTGTACTTCCCGTAGACCTACAGTTATGAAATTTAGAAGGAAGTAAGATTTTACAATATGAAGGAAACAATCCGAAAAGTAAAAAATGATTAATTATTTAATATTTAATTTCATACTAAATAAGTGTATATGCCTGCAAACTTAAGTTTGTTAACTTTATCTGCCGCATCGTCCTATTTTCCAATTACAATTCTGAAATTGGTACAGAACCTTCATTGGGCGAGTCCAACTCGCGCTTGGTCGGTTTTTTCTTAAACATACTTAAGTAAACATTCGTATATTTCTAGCGGGCGTAGCAGCACGAAGACCGTTAGTATCTAATATTATTTTAATCTATTAGATTAAATAATTAAATATTAAATAATTAATAGTTTTTTGCGTAATATTTTATAGTAAAAGCCTGTATGCGAGAAGGTCACGTAAAAAGGATGAGGGGGGTCCCAGAAGGTAATGTGTGAAGAAGTTGACCACAGTGGATGAGGCGATATAGGTATACAGAGACCGTAGCGTTTGGCGCTCCGTCCTCTCTAATAAGGGGTACAGCGTACGCGTACAGCTAAGTTAATACTTCAGTATTTTAAATATTAATTAATAACCCAAATAATATCTTACTATATAATACGTTCCGATAGTGAAAATTTAAAGATCAGCTTCACGCTGTATCCCGCACACAGCAGGGCAGGCAGAGGGAACCTAGTGTTAAGACACTCCGTGCCCCACTTTCCGCCGAATTCTGGAGGCATTGAGTGCTGAGTGGCGAAACTCAACGCCGCGCTTTGCCTCGACACCAGAGCGAAGAAATGAAAATATAAATGTAAATAAATATTTCACTTCCTCGAGTTGGGATCGAACCCACAACCAGACGATTTTACAGTCACACTTTGTGCCTCTACACCACGACCGGCCTCAAAAATTTAAAGAAAATATATAAATGCGTCTCTACATCACCTACAATATTTTATTCCTATAATCTTCTTTGCATCGGCGCGCGGCGTATTGGTGGCGAGGAATAAATAAGTATGCAAAAGAAATTTAAAACAATATTAAAAGTTCGATACCGCAAACTTTGCATTGGACAGCAGATTGCACTCAGCGGGGAAAATTCATAGTAAGTAGATATTTATAGAGGAAATCTGGTTCCATTCCATCTTCCTAGTCAGAACTTATTTTGAGCTTATATTTTAAATATAAGTCAACCTGAAAAAATGTGTGCTTTTAACCTCGGATTGTTGAAAAACATATATCTTTAAGATGTTTCGTGGACGTAAAGTTCTCGTGTGTGAACGTATAAAATACAATGGTTTTGATATTTTTTCTTTTTTTTTTCTCAATTATAACAAACATTTAACGCTGGTTTAGAGTGTAAACCTGCTTACAGTCTAGTAAGCAAATTATCACAAATTATCAGTTGAGATAAAAAAAAACTTTAAAAAACTGTACGTATATGTTATCAGAAGAAAAAAAAACATTAAGTCAGCTTCACGCTTTATCCCGCACACAACATATTTAAATACTTCTACTTTAACGTAGGTGAGCGTGGATTTTATATAGCTTTAGTTGGCGGTATCTCTAAAAAGGGAGTACCCTTTCAAGACAGACTGATAGATACATGACAGATGACAGATAAATACGCATACTGTCTTAACTACATATTAGTGATTACAGTCCAATCGCGACTGGTTGTGTGTGGTGTGGGTTCGATCCCCACTCAAAAAATTGAAATATTTATTTAAATTTATTCGTAGTAAGTAGATATTTTTCGTTTTCGTAAATACGCATACTGTCTTAACTAGATATTAGTGATTACAGTCCAATCGCGACTGGTTGTGTGTGGTGTGGGTTCGATCCCCACTCAAAAAATTGAAATATTTATTTAAATTTATTGTTTCATTTCTTCGCTCTGGTGTTGAGGCAAATTGCGGCGTCGAGTTCTGCCATTCAACACGCAATACCCCAGAATTCAGTGAAAAATGGAGACCAGAGTGTTTTAACAGTAAGTTCCCTCTGCCTACTCCGCTGTGTGCGGGATACTGATGCTAACGGTTTAATCTAGACAAAATGTCACTATAATTTTTTATCTTCAAGAAACACTTTGTTTTTCGTTTTCCATGTCGCTTATTTTATTAAATATGATCAAATATTATTGGAATTTTTTCAAACTCTATGTCTCACAAACTGCTACAAATTGATATTTCTCGTTCAAAATACTTTCCATTAAATTTAAACTCAAAATAGTATTTATTAAAATTAAAAGTTTTCGGAGTATTGTGTTAACACATTTTAACACTTTGGAAATATTGTACTTTGGTAAGTAGAAATGGTTCGAAAGATTAATATTGTAGAAAAATTACAGTTTTATAGATCTATCTATAAATACTTCAAATTATAGGTAATGTGGCTTCCACCAGCTGAAAAGTAATAGATATTTGATTAGATGAGGTAGCGCCTACTCTACAGTTTTTGTCAAACTTATATAAAAAAAACTTTTATTTTTTAATTAAATTTCCTTAATAGTTAATGCTATTGTTTTATCTAACTAAATACAAATTTTATTTAAGCTTCACAAACTTTAATTTTTTTTATTAAAAAATAAAAAGTTATGAAGTTCTAAAAATAAAATATTTACCTTTTATTGTATTTGAGTAACGTAATGGTACCTGCAATAATATAATTATAATCAAGAAAATCAAATCATTCGATGAGTTAACAAACGCAAAATCAAATATAATCTAAGATGGCATAATGCCGGAAATTGAAAATCGTCAAATGAAGGACCTTTCCAGGTCTATATTGAATATAAGAAAATTATTTGAAAATTTCATTATTTATTACTGTTTTGTACATTGAACGCTTTCAATTTAGCTGATCTTTGATCTTTTTTTATATTTTTTTATTATTATATGGAAAATTGTTTCAAAACATCAGAAGTATTGCTTAGTAATGTAAGTGAAATATAGAATATAAATCTCAAGACAATACATAGCAGTTACTGCAATTATAAGAAATGAGCTTTGGGTACATTTTTAATTGGTTTGTAAGTTTGTAGCTTTACGTTTTATTTCGCACACACTAAACATATGTATTTATTTTGATATTTATTCAATTTATGACATTTTTAGTTATTTATGATATTTTTTGTTAAGAAATTTCTTTTTTATATAGATTATCATTTTCATAATTGTATACGATTATTATTACACACACACACACACACGCACGCACGCACGCACGCACGCACGCACGCACGCACGCACGCACACGCACACGTACGCACGCACGCACGCACACTCACGCACAAACAATACAATATACAAGGAGCACAAGTATGTGTTTTACTGTAAATGCGACTAGTTGTGGGTTCGACATTGTTCGAAACATTGAACATTCGCTCTGTTGGGTAAAGCGCGGTGTTGAGTTCCGCCACTTAATACAAAATGCCTCCAGCATTCAGAAAGGAGTGTCTTATCTAGGTTACCTCTGCCTACCTACATAAAAAGCTCACTTAACAATAAAGTCAACATCATCTACGGAAACACGTGGATCAACTTGATTAACGCAAATCTAATAACACAAAAAAATATATACAAAAACGTAACTGATCTATTATATAATTTAAGAAATATTACATTTTTCATACAAATAGAGAGATAAAAATATCAATAAAAACGAAAGTACGAGATGACACACGTAAGCTTCTTAAAGAGAAAGATATTATATAATTTATAAAATATATTCCGATGTACGCTAATGGCTCATCTCATTATTCTTTGAGTATCATTCGGAAAGCTCATACTCGTATTACCTCAAGATATTGAAGATTTTACAGGGTGTTCTATCTTTTATATTAAAAACATTTATCAGTTTAGGAGATGTGAGTAATAATTTTAATTTACATGTAAAGTTGGTCCGTAATTGAGACATACTATGAATCAATGTATTAAAAAATGTCTTATACGCCAATGTAGTCTTAGTATGCTTTAATTAAGTTCTGAATATAAAAATCTACATATATGTAAAAAAAAAATATAAATGATTTTAAAGTAAGATATAGATAAAGCTAAAAGATGTTTATTTATGTTATATTTTCTTTAAATATTGTGGAATTACTTATAATATTATGTTACTTATAATGTTATGTAGAGTTTATTTATTTTTGAAAGAAATTATATTGCCCTTAATGAGAATCAACTTATCAATGTACATATTGATAACTTTATTCTCATTAAGATATAACAAAAAGAAAACAATATTACGTATTCAATAACATAAAATAAATTAAGATTTTCACAAATTACATACAGAAAAAATACGCTTAATGTGTGTACATAAAAAATGTATATCTTAAAATAATTTAGTAATATTAGCTTTGACCATAACCGCTTTGATATGAGTAAGTTTACTAACATTTTAAAAAGTTACAATACAGGGCCAGATTCAATATACAATAAATTATAAAATTGCGATACGATTATAAGTTATAAAGTATCAAATAATCTAATTAAAGTTAGTCTTTTCACACAGACGAAGATCACATTTAAATAAACACTAAAGTCAAATAACAAATTGAAAAACAATAAAAAAATATAATATATAAGGAAAACACCCTATATATGACAAAATTTTTCCTCGCCGAATAAATTGACAATTCCTGCATTTAATAGATGTCTTTCAGATACAACGTTTATTTAGAAAACTATTTCGTTTTCAATAAAAAGGTTGAAGATGCTAAAAAGATTCGAAAAAAAAAAGAAAAAAATTATACGCTTCAGTTTTATAAAGCTTGGTAATATATAAAGCTTGGCTCCAATATTTTTTTTCCCGTATTACTTAAACATATGGAATAGTATTTGAACTATTTTACTAAATCAATCGTAAATAAAGGAACTCAACGCCGCACTTTCCAGTTATAAAAAAATGAGTATAGTCTTTATACACCAACATAAGGAATAATACTCTCAATGCTATTCTATTAATTATTGCTATTTTATCTAGTGTCGTAAATCGAGAAGCATAACAAGAGTAATGTTTTAATATAAATAAGAGAGTGACAAACAAAAAGATATTTAACATTTTTAATATAGATAATTCTGTAAGAATAAACAAATTTATAATATGTATGTACATTGCATATGTATATGTTAGGAAGAAACCTAAAATCGTCCTTGGAGATATAGTAATCGACATGGAAAATCTCCCCAAGGAGCTATACAAAATTCGACCCTCATTACAACTTGACCCCGATAATGTCAATTTGAGACCATCGAAACTTGACTGATAAATAAACATACTGATCTCCTAACGAGGCTGTTTTATTTTCGTAAAAAAATAAATTATAATTGTTTTATTTTTCTTATTAAATTTTATAGCTCAAATGTTTTATAGATAATGGTTATTAGTAATAATTGAGAATAAAATAAATATGTTTTGATTTAGCTGATAACGTATTTTGTATTTTCTGCTAAACAATATGGAAATCGTAGGATTTCAGTTCCCTCTCAAATTTATTCTTATATACAGATATTCTCCCAATACGATAGAAAGAAAATAAAAGCAAAACGATAATATAGCTATATAGACGTCGTTTTACTTAGTTCTGAACAAATGCAATATACACACAAATAAACACATGGATTATTTGTTAATTTTTGCATTTAACGTTTTCACATAAATTCAAATTGTTACAATGAGATTAAGAAGTTGCAAAGAGAAAACTTGATTACATTTAATTTTACTTTCTCTTACAAACTGTTTTAATATTACACGCTCTACAACTACAAGTCGAATTAAAACTTATTTAATTTGCTTATTACTAACGTCAATATATGAAATGATTAAAAAAAAGACCTTAATTTTACCAAGCTACGACTCTTGTTGTTGGTTGTATTTTTATTTTTTTTGCATTTAAAAAATATTAAATAAACTTAAAACTTTTATATACAGCAATATATGGGTACTATTCTTATGATATTAATTATGTTTTTTTATAATAGCAATTGATTGACTGACATTCAAAATATTATATATAGGTAGTTGATTTGCTGCCAAAAACATTATTTATTCAATTCACGCCATCCAAAAAGTGATCTAAAATCATTACTTTTAATTAGTTTTGTTTTCATTTAGTGCTGAAGCCTTGTGCTAATTTCGACTCATTAAACTTAATAGCTAAAATTTCATTTCATGTATATGGCAGGGTGCCAGCCTTCCTCGATTGTTATTTTTCATTTTAACAAAAGAAAACAAATTACTGGATGCTATAGAAATGCTATTAATTTAAACGTAATCTATTCTTATAATAAAATCCCAACGGATCAGTGTCTGTAGTTGGAAGATATTTGAAAAAAAAATGTTGTAATCTTACTTTATTAATGTAATATAATAGAACACAAAACAATGATTTTAAAATTTTTTGTCTGTTTGTTATCGCTAATCTTAGAGTTGAATTAATCGATTTAATGCGGTTTTCATTATTGAATTTTGGCAAGATTCCGTAAAATATAGGGTTGATGATGATATAAGGTTGATTTTATTACAATCGGTTCATAAATAAAAAAGTTATCTTAATATAAATTACTTAGTTCGACAAATTTGCTAATTGCTATAACAGTTATTTTATACGACTGTTTTACTGAAATGGCTAAATCTTTTTCTTTGTTCAATTTGATTGACTGTTGTAACTGATATCCTAAACACGTTTAAAAATATTATTTAATAAATAATACCTTGGCTCGTGATGTGTCTAGTGGTTGGAACCGTTTATAGTTGTGATCGTGAAGTACCCAAAATCTTTTAGAGATTCAGAGGTAACAGTGTTAAGAATTTTATTTATGCGATTATAAGGTATCGCTTTAATAAGATATTTGCTATCAGAAGTTTATTTAAATAACTGAAACTCGAAGCTCTTTCGAGGAAAAGCCAAGTCCTATCTTCCTCTCCACTATAACTGCGAACTAGTTACAATAAAAGGAAGAAAGAGCAAGGGTACCGCTCCGCCCCCACACCGTGAATTCCTACCAGACTGCGGCTGCAACAGTCTTATTGAATATTTTTAAACATTTTTAAAGTGTTATTTCTAAATCAGTATTAGTCTTATTGAACTCTCCGGGACGTTTGTGTGTGATCAGTCTGAAGGTACTTGTAACGCTTGTTTATATTTAGATTGTATTAGAATGGTGATTCGTGATGTTGAATGATTTGTGAGATCAATATAAGTCGTTGGAACGTACGCACTACGGCAAGGCGGCCGATACTACTACATACACCAGAGTTCCAGGACATAAAATAAGACCCGTATGAGACGGGCGGACACTACTACATACACCGGAGCTGGGACATAAAATAGCATCACGCACCTATTAATCGTATACCAAGGCGTACCAAGAAGTGGTATAGGTGATATATCAATGACCAACGCCATACAAGTATAGCTTACGTATCGTGAGCGTACTGCGAGACGGCATCAGCCACGACATAGTTAATGTCACTATAACAGTTCGCATAAGCCCATCACGTCAGCCTCCGCGACGTCAAGCAACATTCAATATTATAATAATTGTCAAGATAGCTTTGATCCACAATATGTGTCGCTCCTACACATAAATTGCCTATACAGAAATTCGATCCTAAAAGATCTTGCCATTATAGGCTTCGAATTACTATATTATATTTATAGTATATTTGGTACGAATCTTTATGTGCATCACATATATTAGTACCGTAGTACTTGACAGTTTGACTTGACTGCTGCGTTCCGAGTATATATACCTACTATATATACGGAACAACGGTTGCGACACTCGGGACGATAATACATGAACTCGCCTCGATTAATTTGGTATTAAAAATATATAGTTTATATTATTCATAATTAACTGTGTTAGTTATGTGTATTGCCATGTATATTTTATTTTATTTACTTATTATAACTTATATCCAAGGTACATACTGTTACACTGTGACTTTAAATACGGCAGATCGTATCTGTGTTCAGTTCCCACTCGAGGAAATTAATTATAATTTATTAATATTTTAACAGTATCTCTCTCAGATTCCCCTCTGCATCTTCTGCTATATTAAATGTAGTGCAAAGCTAAAAAAACAACTTAAATTACTGCTTACCTATATCTATGCATCTATACATGTAAATAAAGTTAAGATGTTTGTCTTTTCTCAAGTGCATATAGTTAGTTATACGATACCAAAACACAATTAAACAATTTTAATATTTTTGTCCGTCTGTTTATCTGGGCTAATCTCCGGACCAGCTGAACCGATTATTATGGGACTAAGACTCAAATATAGAGACCCCCTCTATCGATTATATTATATCAGATTTTAATCACACATAAAGTAGGCAGTTGACAATATAAAGTAGGAAATCTAGTGTTAAGACACTCCATTCCCCATTTTCAATCGAATTTTTGATACATTGTGTGTTGAGTTGCGGAACTCAACGCCGCGCTTTTTGTTTTTGGACTTTTTGTTTGTATCATTAATTAAAAAAAAAAAACTTTTTTTCTTACTGCTTTATGCGGGATACAGCGTAAAGCTGAAAAAAAAAAGAATAAGAGATCCATTAATGGGACCTGAGATATGTTAGCTCGGGATAACAACAAGCAGTAAATTTTACTCGACAATTTCGTATGTTTAGGCTTTATTATACATACATATATGCAAGTCAGCGTACTTACAGCTCAAACTGTGCTATGAAGTTGATATTTGGTTTGTTGCCTGGTGGTAAAAAATAGCTAACTCAATTGAATTTTATCTTAAATTTTATCCCGAGTGAACACAGGACTCAGAACTCATTAATAGATCTCCTATTCGTTTGTGGGTGAAATCGATAACGACGCATTATTTAACATTTAACTTGGCTCTCATTTCACATTTGTTTTTGATGTTATATCAAAAAAAGAAATTAATCATATTAACCATTAGACTCTGTTATTTTTAAAGTCATTTGATTTTCCTACATTCTTTTATCTAACTTTAATACTCAATTCTTTTTACTCTCTTGATAGCAATTATTATTAATTAACAGTTTGTAATATATATAATGTATGTAATATATATATTTTTTTCTTGGTATCATATATCAAGTTGTAGTTCTAGGTCACCTAAAAGTGTGTTAGGTTTAGGTTTTAGAGTGAGTGAGTCACAAAAATGCCTGTTTTTTTAATTTTTTTAAAATAACCTTTTAGAGTAATTTTTTTAAAATTTTATATTCATTACAAGCTAGGGGATTATAACAAAATTTACTAAATTTACAAGTTATGAAGGGCCCAAAAGTAGCTAGAAATGGTTCGTGAAATTGCATGTTTCCAGCTTAACTTGGCTGGACACGCAGACGTGTATGTATATACTTGTCAATGTAAAAATGTAAGAAACTATTGCTAAGTGATTTAGAGAAACTTTATGCCATCTGATTTGCTTAAAAATAACTAAACAAAATCTAAAAATTTTCGTAAGGTAGTAGTTAAAGCTGTAATAAATTATATTCAATATGTCAACATAATACTTAGGTATAAACATTATGCACGTTGAGATATTTAAAAAAAATGTTAGCAAAAGTGCTTTATTAAATGTAAGGGACTCTCTCACTTAAGAAGCACTTAGGGTAAGCCAATAGATAACTGATCTACTTCATTCCATGGTATTATATGTATACCTTTTTTTTTGGTATACCTACATGTATTAAAGCCAATTGCTTTATTTGTATAAAACAAGCTTAATTTATATAAAAAAATCGTTTTATATAATACAAGGTCGTCCCATAAGTCTCGTTATGTTTCTTCATATATTTACAGGCCACGCAAGCCGTTTTTATATGTTTATTGTTTTATTTCGTACTCAAGAGAAAAAACTAATTCGTAAAGTGATTAGCACTTTTGCCTATAGGTAAAAAAATAAAATTATAAACAAAAACTTACTTCAGAAATATACATATTTATAAGCACAAACTAAAATCAAAATGAAAAGTAAAAAAGTTAAAGGAAAGATGAAATGAAAGAGATTATTGACATTTATACACAACTTTACGCTATTTATGGAGCTGGTACCAAACTGATTAATATTATTTTATTATATTATAATAATTAAAAAAATTAATAATGAAAATAATATTATTAAAATTTTTAAATATCAGGATTCAGGTTAAAATAGTTTTTTATAAATGTGTAAAACTCACTCCAACCCTTTATTGAAAAAATATTAAAATGGAGGCCTTATTAGCTTTTATCGTTTGAAATTATATTTATATTATTTTCATATAAGCTATTCAAATGTATACGTGATAATGCATGATAAAAATAGACTTATAGTGTAGCGCAGCTGGTACAAGTATGGATGTTCTGGACGTTCTGGATTCCATGCTGTGAAAATATGTTTATATTTAAAATATTTTAATTTTAATACTTTGCCTGCATAAAGTGCAAACTTGTATATCATATCTCAAATAGAATGAACTTGTTTGCTTTTAAACCGCAAGGCCTTGTTTTCGGGGAAGCTGGAGTATAAAGTGATCTTTAAGATTTTATTATAATATTATACATATACAACAATGTCTACTGAGGCCAGTCGTGGCACAGGGGCACAAAGTGTGACTGTAAAACTGACTAGTTGTGGGTTCAATCCCCACTCGAGAAGATGAAATATTTATTTAAATTTATATTTCCATTTCTTCAAGTTTAAGTGGGGTACGGAGTGTCTCAACACTAGGTTACCTCTGCCTACCCTGCAGTGTGCGGGATACAGCGTGAAGCTGTTTTATTTACTTTTTATTTATTTAACAATGTCTATTAGTACTAAATAAACATTACACTAAATTATGTTATCAGCATTCTACTATATCAGATATTCCTGTTTTTCGTTAATTACTATTCAAGTATGCATGGTACATAACGAAATCCTGAACAATACCTATTCCTTTACACATGCTTAATACAATATATATTTTATGC
>DWLH01001792.1:0-11975 GCA_018249795.1 Heliconius telesiphe telesiphe | reverse complement strand
CCTTGATCTGTCAGTCTCTCTCCATCACTGAATTCTTCACTGGGACATTTATTTAAATATTTAACAATATCAAGTAAGATTGTTTCTAGATACATATTGATTTGTGTCTGGGCTGTTGTCTATTATTTTTTTTTTCACCTTAAAAGGAATTTATGTCACTAAGCACAATTATTTATTTTATTTAAATTTTTCCATTCTCATTGAATTGCTAGAATAATCGATAGATATTAAGTAGACTCGATAAGATTTCATCTTTAGTCTTCATATTTAATCAGTTATTGTAAAGTAGGCATATATATACTCACACTTAAAAATCCAAACAAAGGAAAACACATTTGAGACAAGGACAGTTAAAAACCAGTTAACGATCTTGGTTTACAAAATTTTGAGTAAATGCCTGCTATATTATGCGTTTAAAAATATAGAAATAATAGCTTGTTAGGGAACTAATATTCCTTTTATGGCATGAATGTGGGGCCCATTTGGACATTAATAAACTAGAAATTATTACACATCGTTGACCTCTTGATGTCAAGCGCCTTTGTTACGGGCCCCAAGCAAAATATGGTAAAGATGGAACATATTGAATAATCACTCTATATTATTTATTTAATCACTTCACTTATTTTAATAACGATTACAATCGATACTGTAATGGAATCCTATTCAATTTTTTACGTTGGATCTTTTCAATTTTCTCGGCTAATATTATAACCCCTCGACACCGTTTCAGCGGTTTTGGTTATATTGAAATAAAACTATATCTTGTAACGTGTTTTATTTTATTATCACTTATATTTCAGCTTAATAATTAAAATATCAATATAATTCGTATCAATAAGGCTTTATCAATCTCCGCTCCAATTTCTTTATATCTAGGAAACTTTTGAAAAGTAGGCATATACTCATAAATAACTATTCATGATTGCAATAAAAATTTAATAATTTAGCACCAACGTTGATATATATGAAAAAAATAACAAAAACAAAAGAAAAACATTTCAATAAATGAGTAAATGCCTATTGATATTCATTTTTAAATATTGAAATATAAATTGGTAATGAAAAGTTTGTTTTATTTATATCACTGGGAACCCTCCGAAACACTGCTATCAGATTGCCTTTGCTCCGGTTCGAGTTTTCTTCCTTTTAACATGATTTCCATGGTCCTAAAATATGATATTTATACATTTATTATTATTAAATTAAATTGATAATCACTAAAAAAAAGTTCCAAATATGTAATAATAAATTATACATTTTAAAAACATATTGAAAAGACAGATAAATAATTATAAATGTGCATATAATGAAAATATCACTTTATAAAACTAGGTATGTAACATGGTTGGAATAGTAGTTGGGAATGTATAGTATGGTCGAAGAGCCTCGGCGGCCCTGAAATGAGGTGTCGATAGCTGCGCAGATTTAATTTAGCAGATTTTTCTTACTTTTAATTATTTTGATTGTCACGACTCGTTGACCGTACTGTAATCGGCTAGTGGTCGGAAAAGTACTTGGGCACTTCCATACTCGGGTTGGGTATTTGGAAGAGTAATTTAACGAGTCGTTTATTGAGTAAATAGGAGGGATATTAAGGCTTGTAATTGGATGGATGTTCGAGAGAGTTGGATAGATAAGCTAGTGAGTGTTATGAAGAGCAATTTGGCGAATAAGTGAGATAGAAAAATATGAAAGAGGACTTTGACTTTGACTTTGGTTACTTAGAAGTGTAATTTGACGAGTAGTTAAAGAGTCAAATGACAAGTAAATCGGCGGGTAATTGTGCAAGGAGTTGGAAGGATAGCTGGAATAATAGTAATGTGTACAGTAGGGAGGAAAGTATATATGATAATATATATTAGCGATCAGATGCAGAGAGAACTAACCGTCATAATACTACGTTATCACATTAGACAATATTATGTATGGATTGGAAGAAAACAACACGCTTGCTTTTACTACAATGGCTTAGTTAAAATATATTAATAATTTAAATACCCCCTTCACAGATGTACTATTTGCTTAAACTTCGCTGCAAAATATATAATATACCTTCGATATACCAAAAAAGAAAAAACTATAAAAAAATCAAATACTTACATAGTAAGAATAAAAACAACGGCTTGCGTGGACATCGTGAGGTAGAAAATTGCGTTAATATATGGAGTGTCCAGAGTAGCTTTATATATCTGGGAATATATAACTGATGCGAACATCGCCACCGCGTTCTCCATTACCGATAAAAAGGCGAAAGCTACGCCTGTAATTTAATAAAAAAAAACATTGTAGCTTCACGCTGTATCCCGCATATAGCAGGGTAGGCAGAGGGAACCTAGCGTTAAGACACTGCTTAGTAAGCTCCAACCATACTTCAAGATAAGGTTAAGTGGTGAAGTGACGGTGAAGTATTCTACGCCGAGTTTTTTTACCAGAGCGAGAAAATGAAAATAATTTATTTAGTCAAGTGAGAATCGAAACCACCGCCTCCGCCGGCGACGAGACGGAGGAAAGTGAGACGGTGATATTTTTATGGGGAAATAGAATTCATTGCTACTGTGGTCAAATTTATGCTTAAGTTAAAGATCACATTTTATATATTTACTAATATTATAAAGTGGTAAGTTTGTTTGTCTGAACGCACTAATCTCAGGAAGCACATTCCTTCAATTACGAAATTGCACTACGAATATAAAGCAAATTTCATAATTGAAAATTTATAGATATTTCAGACAAAAGTTATAATAAAATGTTATTTTTTGTGTAGACGTCACCACACTACTTTTAGTGCACTACATCATATAAATATAGTACTAAATTAAACGGTGTGAGCAGAAACGTTTTATTTGTAATAATGTAGTGCTCCGTGGGGGAGCACCCGAATGGGGTGTAATCTATTTTTTTTTATAATTTCGACGATTTTTAGTTAGGTGGAACTTTTTAACCAACAATCGGTAATATATATGTATGTGTATAACAGACAAAAAAAACATAACATACTTACATTTGTAGTTCATTTCAAACAAAAAGAGCGTGGGCGTACGCGAAACTTAAGTTTGTCAACTTTTTTAAGATATACATCCGGTTGACCTACAATATTCAAATGAAAGGGAAAATTCATCCGATTCGCTAGTAAGCGGTTTTTTTATACAATTTGCTTACCTCTCTCAGCAGGTGCAAGTAATTTCGAAGTCATGGACCGTATAAGGGGGGCTACGCACGGCCCCAACGCGGCCGCTGTGGCTCCCAAATACATTGTTATATCAGATTTCGCGTGTGCATATATAAAATGACCGGTCATATGGGCAGTGGCACCCGCCATTACTATTACCTAGAAAAAAAAATTTTCGTTCAAATTTAAAATGTATCTGGCAACCCCTGGTATTAGATACAAAACTAGAAAGAATAATATAAGCAAAAATAATAATAAAAATGATGAAAGTTTAAATAATGAAATAATATAATAACGAATAAATATAATAACGCGGTAAAAGAAATGGGGTTAGCGCTTGCCGTTAGACCATTAACCGAACCGAAATACGCTAATGTAATGCTGTTTTTCAGCCCATTCCTCCTTCAAAATATTAGTTAAAAAAAATACAGAAAAAAAAACAACAAAATCACTTTTAAAAACATAATTGATTTCCGCCACTGGACTCGACGAATAATATGTAACAAATTTGGAAAAAATTGAGAACATTGTCTTAACACTATATTCTCTATATACTGGTATATGCGGGATACAGCGTGAAGCTAAAAAGGGAATACTTGCTGTATCTCTCCAATTAAGCACTTTAGTCATCAGAGGTATTCCAAATAGCATCACAACGACGTAAGCTGTACTCAAATAAGTTCTAAAATTACTAAAATCCGTTGCACTCCATTTGAAAACTTTAGAAGTGTAAAGATACATTACTGGTCTTTCATCTGCAAATAGAAATTAATGAATTAATTATTAGGTTCCTTCTGTATGTCACTGGTTCCCTTAGCCTACACGGTTATGCCGGAAATATAATAAAAATAAATTGGTCATATTTAAAATTAGTTTCAGTATTATTATGATATTAAAAATATATTTTATCCTCCTGGCGCCCTCGGTATCACATTTGATACGTGCATTAACCAACTTCATAGCTGCACCATCACTTACAATCTGTTAATACTTTTACTTTTCAGTAAGCAACATAATATTACGATTTTTAGTATAAGTTTAAAATGTTTTGCCTTAGACTTTGAAGGACCGTAAGTTTTGGCAAATTTAAAATTTCCGCAATGACAACTTCACGTAAGGGAAAGTAATAATAAAAATGGAATTTCATATTAAATAACTGCTGTTATTTATTTGTTAAGTCCTCCATTTTATTTTTCTGTACTGTAAGTAATGTAATTTTTTTATCTTTGTTCGAATATCAAAGTAATATTGACCATATCACATGTGATATCACGTAGTTCGGAAAATTACACCACTCACTTTAAGTGATTTTAGGCCCGTATAATATATTTAATATATTGCATTTTAATATATTTAAAAAGCGTTTAATGGCCCTGATTGTAAAGAATCCTCCATCGCGGCGTGGATGAAGGCGAAAATGAAAACCAAAAAATAGGCAGTAATTTTGTTGCACAAATAACTTTGTTGTTACAAATGTCTTATGAAGTGACTTAGTAGCAACTCCAACCATTAGAAAGTTAAATCTTGAAATTTAAAGATCATTAATGACTGTCACGTAACAGAACCTATAGGATCGAATATTTTTTTTGAAGATACGTCTAATAATTTTGAAAAAACCAATGTTTCGATCAGTGAGCAGGTCATACCTTACACAGGAAGATGCAGGAAATAACAGTTAGCGAAAGGTACATCAAATCTTTCAGGTTTTAAATTTTTCACTTCAATGTTCAAAAATCGGCTCTGATTACCTTTGGATTCATATTATATGAAGGCAAATAATCTTTAGTAAAGTCTGTCTTGTAAACGACATTAGAAAATTAAATTTTTGGAAGAAGAATCATACTGAAGTGGCAGGATACTCTACCAGGGCATTAAGATTTACGTATAAACCATCTTAGATAAAGCCCAAGGCTTAGATCCGCAGTTTTATCCACCAAGTCTTTTTATCTACCAAGTCTTTGAAAAGACGCCTCGCACAGTCCTGTCAAGCGAAGAAAAAAAAAGCAGGATCTATTAGTAGCAACGAGATAAAATATAATGAAGATCATAATACCTGATTTAGTTACACTACTGATGACTACAGGGTAAACTATCAGGCTACAAATCATATTTTTTATAGCATATCAGTAGTTTAATTGTGTTTCAATTCTAGGAATTATTATAAAACCTTTCACGAGTAATTTTAAAATTAAAACCAGTGTGGAAGTAAATTAATAGTATTAAAATTATGTGTTTTTTTTCTCCTGTGGCCCAAAGTATTGTATTTGATACCATCTGTAAATCCTGAAATACATCATTCAAAAAGATTTAATCGATAGATTTCTTTTAAGCTAAGCCCAAATTGCTCCAAAATAAAACAAACGACTGAAATCCTTAAGTTTCTACTCTGGGTCCCAGGAGGTTATAAGTAATTATATGAAATCTACTATACAAATAAATTATTAAACTTTCTTTAATAACTATAACTTTGAATACTTTAGTGAATTAAAGAAGAAGAAAAAATATAACGCAAACTTCTTAAAAAAATTACAGTTTTTTTTTACTTTATTTTTTATTTGAATAGGAAATGGTAAAACGTTTGCTAACAATATGTACCTACAGTTATTTTTTTTATTGCTTATTTCCTACTTCTGTTATTTAATTTTAAATGTATTTAAATTTTAAAATAATTGTATATTGTTTAAAACATTTTTAAAGTGTTATTCCACACTTAGGAAAGAAAAATACTTTTTTATACGCTAGAAATTTTTTTATACGCTTGTTACAACTTATTTAAATTTCGACGTAGCTTGGATAGAACGTATGGCTTAGTGGTCAGAGCGCCTGGTCGGTTTCCAGGAGGCGCGGGTTCGAGTCCCGCTACGTTCAAATTTTTATGCGTTTTCTAAATAAGTAATTGTATATTTATTTACATTTTTATTTTATTTACATTAGTTTGAAAATAACGGTAGAACGTATCGCGGGGATGCTGTGGCACAAATGTGCTGCAGTAAGGGCCTATAATGAAATTTGTCAGTTTTATTTTAAAAATGGGGCATTATTGTTGTTGTATTGTAAACTACAAAATAACAGCGAAGATAGTCAGTGTAAATTTTATTTTCCTAAAGCGGCCTAAAAGATTAGATCAAATATTTAATATCCGATTATTATGATTTTATATTTATAGTTTTGATATTCGCAATAATTCATTATAAAAATGTAATCGACATCTTTGTTTATTTAAAATATATTTTTGAAAATATTTTTATAAAAAACACCAGAGGTCGCGAATTAATATTTAAAAGATACATTGAACAAATTTAATGATATTTTGTTCTGGCAGGAAATATAAGTTCAGTAAAAGCCAGGCGGTGTTTGATTTTGTTACACTATATTGGACATCACCTTAAATTACAATACTAATTAAATAAATTTTATACGCACTGCATTTCTTAGGATATTTATTAATTATTATTTTAGTTACATGCTGTCGTGGCTCAGGGGCACAAGGCTGTGACTTACGCGACGGTTGTGGGTTCGATCCCCACTCGGGGGAATGAATTATTATTTATTAATATTTTCATTTCTTCGCCTTGAAAAATTAGGCAATAAGTGGGAAATGGAGTGTCTTAGCACTAGGTTACCTACCCTGCTATATGGGGAATACAGCTTGAAGCTAAAAAAATGTTTTAGTGTTGCAGTAATCATGTCATAGGAGGTAAAAAAACGAGACGTTGAAGAAAGTCTCGAGTTATGTTCCCACGATATTCCCTAAAATATACCGAAAGGAGCAAGATAATTTGCTTGTATTTTGATAAAAAAAATATTATGAATACATTGCTTGTGTCAATCAATAATTTTGAATTTTGAATTAAAAAATTAACTGTGACAAAACGTACAGTTTTAATTAAAGACCACCTTCTTTTTTTAGGTTGTTAAGGTCCGATGTGCGATGTTTGTTATTTCCATTTAGCATAGTTTGGGGCTAGAAAGGGCGCGACCAATTTTATAATAATTTCTATATATTTTCTATTTATTTTACTTTATAGAAAATAATAATTTCATTAGCTATTTGGCATAAGCTTCTATAGTTACGTTTGCGAGATGGCGCTACTTTCGTGCACGTTTCTAATAGTTTATGAAATATCTACGTACAATTTTTTCTTTTACTGCCTCCCATTTCGCAAATTTACGAAAAAGTTACCTCTTTTATTCACAAGATGGCGGTTTATAAAAACCTTTGATAAACGACGGGCGAACTAACAGAACTAAATCAAAGTTACTTACATTTTAAAATCACAATTTTACACCAGAGGCCGCTGTTTCTTATGTATTATAAAAGAAGTTAATACTACTAACGTATCAAACTATTAAATATGTTATCTATATATCTATATGTATATCATTAAATTTACAGAATTGTTGTCATTTACAATTTGAGCAATTAAGTATATTCCTTATTTAGAAAACGTATAAAAATTTAAACGTAGCGGGACGCGAACCCGCGCCTCCTGGAAACCGACCAGTCCAGGAGGCGCGGGTTCGAGTCCCGCTACGTCCAAATTTTTATACGTTTTCTAAATAAGGATTTTTCTTTCCTAAGTGTGGATTAACACTTTAAAAATGTAAAATATAATTAAGTATAACTTAAAAAAACTTGAAGCTAAGAAATAAAACAAAAACCAAAATCACTCACCTCTCTGGAATGTATAAAACGCCATACAAATCAACAAAAACCAAAGGAATAGCCTTCGTTTTTGAGCTCTCTTTTTGGTCAAAGTCCTTATTGTTTGCCTAATATTTTGCAGATCGAAGAAATCTTTGATAGGATTGCTTACTCCCGCCTCCCTCAGGGACATCTGCTCGGGCCTTGTCTGCCATTTCAGAAATATCAAGCAATATAATGTGGCTACCACCATTAGGCAAGTGTTTATTGTAAACATCGCTGTAAACGATTTGTTCACAACTTTATTGTACAGCAGGTTACCTGGAATTCGAATGAAAAATATTAAATAAGTAAATGAAATGAAGAGTCATGACTATACACTCGTCGGTTGTGAGTTAGATTCTAACGAGGGTAATTCAAATGTGGGTTTAAAATAAAAAAAAAGGAACTAAAGAAATATATTGAATACATTGAAATAAACAGAGGTTATTGTTGCGTTGTGGTACAGTGTGTGGCGGTAGAGGCGATGGTTGTGGATTCAATTTCCACTTGGGGGTATGATTATTTTCGAAAGTTGGTAGTAACACCTCAACAAGCAATGTCTCGAAAGTATCGCCGGAAATTGGGGAACGGAATATCTTAATGTCACGTTTCCGCCGTTTGCATTGCTATGTGAGGCGTAACGCCAAAAAAAATATAACAAATTTTTTGTACCCCACAATATAATGACAGGAGGTTCTAGAACATCTCTTAGAAATAATGCATAAAAAAAAGGTTAACTAACAAGAATTGACATAGTAAAGGAAATATAAAACATATCGCATTCCGCATTATAAGCATTAGCGTTAACGTTATGCAATATAACTATTGAAATATACGCTAAATTATGAATTACGATCATAAATAGTTTTAACAAGATTTTATCATTTCTTCTTCGGTTAAAGCGCGGCGTTGAGTTCCGCTAGCCAACACGCGGTTTCGAAAATTGGGCGGTACGTAGTATAGTACGTATACGGAGTGCTTAACGCTAGATTCCCTCTCCCTGCAGGAAACAGCGTGAAGCTGCTTTTTTTTAATAGACTAAAGTTTGTGAAAATGTATATATTACACATCAGCAAAAGATATGTCAATATTAAATTACAAAAGGTTAGATTCAATCTAAAGATGATTTATATTATGTAAACATTGGGCATTGCAGGTGTGAATTACTTAAAATATATGTATTTTTGAATTAAAGTAAATATTTTTATATTTACTCAAATAGAGATATTGTAAATTTAGGAATGTATAGAAAACTTAACGGGACTTGAAACGCGACCCGCGTTATGATAGTCGACCTAGCGCTCTGCGCGACCATTGAGCTAAATAAGAAGGTATCTGGATTTTTCTTCTCGTAGAGTCGAAATTTAAAAGTAATTTCAAAAACCGGTCAAGTACGAGTCGGAATCATGCATTAAAGATTCCGTATAAATCTATTTTTTAGGTTAACGACAATAATAACTTATAAAATATATAGTATATTAATTTCAGCTTGATACCTCCACGAGTTTTAGAGAAAAATAATTTTGACAAGCGGACACACAGCCAGATGGACAAAGCAGTGTTCCTGAAAAGTTTCTTTTTTTCTTTTGTAATACTAAAATAAAAACAATAGGCAGAGATAACCTAGTCTTAAGACCCTTATTATACATTTTTTATTTATATCTATAATATTTTGTATATAATATAGCATATTTAATACTATCGTAGTTGATCGAGATATATTATATAGGTTAGGACTTTTAACCTTCGATATCTATCTCTGTATTCCAATAGGAAATTAGTTTTGTCCGATTGATTATCAAAATAATGTAAGTCTAAGCAAAAGTGGATAAAATTTTAAAAAAAAATCGCGTCTAAATATTTAATTTAGAATGTTGGTAAAAACAAATATCGTACAATGTTTCGTAGTGGGGAACGGAGGTGTCTTAACAAGAACGGAGTGTCTTAACACTATGTTCCCTGGTCCCTAACCCGCTACGTGCAGGTTACTGCGTTAGCTTCACTAAAAAAAATCCTACTATTATTTTTAAATAGAGAATACAAGTGCCTTCGGGTCACCTGATGGTGTACTATCACCGCCCAATAAAAATACTCATTTCTATAACATAGTATATCCATGAGTTATGGCCCCGAAACTATATGTAGACGGCTGCGCGATAAGACTTTGAGGTGTTTCCTTCCTTTTGATTATTTTCCTCCCGAGTGAACAATGCGCAAATATCTGGAAAACCTAACTTCGCGGCGGCCACGACTCGCCCACCGTACTGTACCTACATTGCTAGGTATAGAAAATTCTGTTTCGCTTAGAATAACGATAAAGATATATTTGTTCGCGATAATAGTAATAAATTCCATACATAACAAGCGAATATTTGTTCGTGATAAAATTATTGCTGATCCGTATCGTAAACTCCTAAAAATGTATAACTGAGGCCAGTCGTGGCGCAGTGGCACAGGTTGTGACTGTAAAATTAACTGGTTGTGGGTTCGATCCCCACTCGAGAAGATGAAATATTTACTTAAATGTATATTTCCATTTCTTCGCTCTGGTGTCGAGGCAAAGCGCGGCCTTGAGTTCTGCCACTCAACACGCAATGCCTCCAAAATTCGGCAGAAAGTGGGGAACGGAGTGTCTTAACACTAGGTTCCCTCTGCCTACCCTGCTGTGTGCGGGACACAGCGTGAAGCAATTTTTTTTTTTATTTATAACTGTTATACTACATGAGACCAGCCGTGGCGCAGGGGCACAAATTTTGACTGTAAACGCGACTATGGGTACGATCCTCACTCAAGGAAATTAAATATGTATTAAAATTTATATTTTCATTTGTCCGCTCTGGTGTCGAGGCAAAGCACGAAATGCCTCCAGAATTCGGCGGAAAGTGGAGAACGGATTGTCTTAACAAAAGATTCCCTCTGCCTACCCTTCTGTAGATACGGCGTAAAGCCGATTTTATTTTTAAGTACATATAACAAAAATCCTTTACATTGTAAGAAAGAACAAAAATAGAAGTCTTTGAAGGGCAACGATTCTTTTTCATTAGGTATTATATCAATACCATTTACGAGTGCTTCCTCATACACGACATTCTAATTTATATAAAAAAAAAACAATATATTTTTATATTATATAAAATAATATCTTTAATATAATAAAGCAGAAGAGTTTGTTTATTTGTTTAAACGCTAAGATCTTTGGATCTACTGGTCCGATTTACTTTTTTTTGTTTTGTATGAAAGCTACATTCGTCAGGAGTGCTATAGGTATTTAACATTATATCAGTACATTGTACTACGAAAACATTCAATTTCATTAGTTCTGAAATAACGTTCGCAACACCGTATATTTATCTTTTTTAAATAAATCACATTAAGGCATTTTGCACTAAAAAAATAATTGAAAATTCCAAGGTGATATTCATAACCATTTTTTATTTGATAAAGATATTGAAACTTACGAGTGAAAGTTATTCCATCATCAAGAAAATTTTATGAGGATAAGCTTTGAGATTTTTATCGCATGTAATTTGGACGTTTCGATAAAATGTAAAATTAAATAATTCAACACTTTGTTAACGCCCGCAAGCCTAGGCTCGAGTCCCACGGGGGGCGCCGTTGCCGCCGATGACATTGTCTCAAGCAGGCACGTAATGCTTGCACTTTCTCAGAGTTATGAAATGATTGAATGTATAAATTATATTACCAATCTGTTGGAAAATGCAGCATAATAAAAAAATATAGGTAGTATGCGGGCGAAGCCGCGAATGGACCGCTAGTATAATTTATAACAAGACAAGTAAATATCTTCTTTAATTTTCACGGTTATTACACATTTTAAATGAAACTATTTAACCGGATTAATCGCGTATATTTAGTACTAGCGACCCGCTCGCGGCTTCGCCCGCTTAAACCACAGAATTATTTAATTAACACACTGAATTATGTTCGTGTTTGTGATATACCTATAATGTATGCTTGCAACGCAATGCAGATTTTTAGTGAGAAAGTTATTAAAACTTTAGGTCGCATTTTCGTACCTCCCATAAGAATCTTCAATTGAATGTTTGAAATAAAAACACAACTTATCGATACTTACAATAAAATCCTAACTCATCG
>DWLH01001791.1:0-11976 GCA_018249795.1 Heliconius telesiphe telesiphe | reverse complement strand
CTTCACGATCACAACTATAAATGCTTCTTACCACTAGACACATCACGAGCCAAGGCATTATTTAATAAATAATATTTTTAAAGGTGTTTGGGATGTCAGTTACAACATGTCGCAGAATCAATAACAATTGAAGTAAGTAAACGCGTTCTGTAGTTCACAATATAGTAAACGTAGTACGAGCCTCGACTGGCTTAAATCAGGATGTTTCCTTGCTTTGTTACAAAAGAAAATCATCTCACATGTTACAAATAACGAGGTAATAATAAATTAAGCACAATAAAGAATTACGTAATAAATAAAAATTACCCAAAAAAAAAATTATACACCAAATCCAATAAAAATGTTATAAAATTTGGAATTATGGCTTTTATAGATAGCCACAGGCCAATTTTTTTTTTTCGTTTTAATTATTTTTGAAAGTTCTATAAAAAATAATAATTATAGTTATAATCGTTCAAAACTTACCACTTTCATTTATTAGCTGTTTTTAATCTGTAACAATAAAAAAGAAGAAAGATAGCCACAGGCCAATTTTTTTTTTTCGTTTTAATTATTTTTGAAAATTCTATAAAAAATAATAATTATAGTTATAATCGTTCAAAACTTACCACTTTCATTTATTAGCTGTTTTTAATCTGTAACAATAAAAAACTTTTTATTACAATAATGCAAAAACTTAAATTTAATAAAAAATAGCACGAGAAAATGTGCGCTAAGATTGAATTTATTTTTAATTTAATTTAAGTATATTTACATATATTCATATAAAATAATGTTAACAAGAATATGTTATAAGAATATCCGCTCCGTGCTTTCACTAAATAGCAATTCAGATTCTTCAAAAAATAAGCCAGCTTTTGAAGGATATGTAACGAGATATTTATCTTTTAGGAGATTCTTAGTATCACAACTATAGGAGTTCTGATTTCTTGTTGTGAAAAGTAATGTATTATGCTCTTTCAAACACTAGAACCTTTGTTTTCGCATTTGTAAAAGGTTCTAGTTTTCGAAACAGATGAACAATTGACGAAATGCAAGATCAATGTAAATGTTAAGATATTAGAACAAGTGAACGAAGTGGTATACTCGGAAAGAAGAATATTCGAGATGGATGTGAAAATGCGTATTGTTGCCGGTAACAGGGTCAACGGAGCCTTAGCTGCATTTCGTCGTAGTAGTATGTACGAATAATCTCGCGGCGTCTCATATTGGTGGAGAGGGTTTCCGCTGGGTTTTAGTGGGTAGTATGAGGTTATCCTTTGATGAGTCCCACAGTACCATTCATTCGTAGGGCATATTTGTCTTACGCACGGATGGTCTGTATAAATGCATTTCCCAGCGAAAAAAAAAAGCCTTAGCTGCATTGATGAGACGACGAATCGTCAGCACCTCTCCGCATTTGGCCGTACACAATGCAGTGTTGGTACCAACGTTGTTATACGTCAGTGAAACGCGCGAAAGAAGAATTAAAGAAAGATGAATGGATGAATGGAGATGTAATCTATTCGTAGGATATGCGGAGTCAGCTTAGCTGATCGAATTTTAAAAAAATATATATATCTGAGTGATGAAAGAATGGCAAAAAAACGATCATGAAAAGTGAGTGGTAAGATAAAGTGAAGGTAAAGGGAGACCTCGGTTAACCTTCGAAAACACAGTATCAAAGATACTGGAGGAAGTCACCAAAAAACTTGAGGACCTCCCCGGAGGACATGTATGAAGAAGTTGATAACAGCGGATGAGGCGAAAGAGGTACGTAGAGTACTCACTACCCCGCTAGGGATAAAGCGTGAAGTTAAGTTAAGTTAAGTTAAAGTAAAAAAAAAAGATGTGCACAATTAATATTTATATTATTTATAACATTTTTAAAGTATTATTCCTCACTTAGGAGAGAAAAAGACTTATTTAGAAAACGTATAAACATTTGACCATAGCGGGACTCGAACCCACGCCTCCTGAAAAACGATAAGGCGCTCTTACCACTAAGCCATACGTTCTCATCAAGCTACGTCGAAATTTTTATACGCTTGTTACAACTAACATCATAAATAAGTTGTAACAAGCGTATACAGATTTCGTTAATAATTATTAATTAGGAAGAGGCATGTCCAAATTAAATTAAATACAGACCCTTTTCGTTTGCTTAATAATCTGGAGCAATAATTTTTTTTGAAATGATTTATTTATATATATACATATCTTATCGCGCGAAACATATCATAGTACTAACTAGATTTACTAGATTACTATGATTCCACCTAATCTTCACAGTCTTTTACGACTAAGGGTATAAAAAAGAAAATTTTTAGACTTCACACACAATTTCAATCAATTGGAACATAACTTTGAAATAAGGCTATCTTCATGTTCAATATTACAAAATTAAAGAGACAGCAGTTAGTTTTTATTACATTTAGAGACATTTCTTCGCTGATGTAACATGAAATTGCGCGGCGACGTGGAGTTCTGTCACTCAAGACGCAATTTCTCAAAAATTAGGCGAATATTAGGTTCCCTCTGTCTGTTCTTCTATATGTGCCATAGCACGAACCTAAAACAAAACACTTAAACACAGTACAGCTTTAATAAAATTCCATACACATTATGTAGTCATAACATTAAAAAGAATGTAATTTAATTTTTGCATGAATGTCGAATATGTCGTGTCGTGTAAAATCTCAAAACATACAAGGTGCAATGAAAAGTTTAAATTATATGTGTAACAAATAGTACCAAATTTGTATTTGGTATTATATTTCATAATATATTCAATATCTTAGCTTTAAAGGATTTTTTATATTTTAGTAATAATTAAGAGAATTCTGGCCGCTGTTTCGATCACATCAAATCGAGATATGGCTTTTTAGTTTAATCCTCGGATAAAAACTTACAAAAATATGTTTTTTTACTCCATGTAATATTCAATATTTTTAATATTCAATATTCTCGTTTGTAATCTTATAATAATAGTAATTGTGCAATGGTGCTTCATTTGATATGGAAGTGTATACATATTTGCATCGATAGGAAACTACTTTGTATTATACAATGGAAAGACTTGAAGAACAAAATAAATTAGTAAGTACGACTTACTTATTTTTGACTCAATTCGATTATATTACATTCAACTGCCGAAATATTAGGGAAAATTAAAATTAAGGTTAAATTACACTTTAGTGCCGAGTGACAGTTTATTGTATAAAAAATATCTGATATTGTGTAATATTATAAGTTTTAACTAAGCATATTGTTAATTTTAACTGAGGATAGTATACATATATCAGATATTTTTTTAATTTAATTGAATAAAATCTGTATTTATTTTTTTATTTAACCTCTTTATAAAAATATATAAGGCTATCACCATCACGTTTCATATGGAAATACTATTATACGAGTATATCAATATATGCAGTCTAGCTCAACCTACAAGCTGTCAGAATTCCAATTTCCATTTTATTCAACAATAAAATTTTTGGCGTGGAACTAAATTGTCTGTTAAATTAAATTGAACTAGAACGTATATTATACGGTCGGAAATTTCTAATTAAAATTGACAATAAATACGAGCCGTCTGATTGTTTTTGTGATTACATTGATTTTTTTTAGATAGTAGATGTTTTATACAAAAGCAGGTATATCAAGAATATAGGGAAGGCAAACCCGTAAAATTAAGTTTGTCAATCTTTATAAGTTCTTCTTCCCGTTAACCTACAAGCCCTAGTGCGTAAGTTATGGCGAGAGAGTCAGTCTCGCACTTAACCGTTTTTTGCTTAGGGTCTTATTCATCAAAAAGTTATGCATAATTTACAAAGCACAAATTCGTACATTGCATACGAATACATCAACTGAATATCTAATAGCCGCAACCGTCACTTGGTATGTTCAGATACATAGGTCACAGCCGTTACTGCTCTGAGAGGATCAGTACCGTAATGAAACACGTACATTCGAAATATAGAAGTGATTGAATATTATGTCAAAATAAAATGTTATTATATATTTATTTTGTACATATATATATATATTTTGTAAGACTTTGGAGATAGTGCAAATACTATATGCCTACTCATACCTTTTTGTCAAACAATAGAGCATATAAACATTGCGGTTTTATAAATCACTATAATATTTATAAAACTGGGCACTGCTATATTGAACACTGCACTTATTATTAATAATTGTAATGTGTGTAATAGTCCAAAATTAATGTAATAATAGTGTACGTAAGCAGTGTTGAATAAAACCTATGAAGTACAAATGAGATTCGCGCTTCGGTGGTTTCGAAATAATTTCACCGTTGTAGATAAGTATCCTACAGGAATATATAAGCACTATGTGAATTTGTGGAGGATAAACGAACAATCTTTTGATTGCAAAAAAATGTTAATTTTATTTATTTTATACTCTATGGGATTCTTTTATATTAATTACAATATAGCACCTCCACGCGTTCTTGGAAAAAAAGATCCTGAAAATGATCCAATCTTTTAGCTACAGAACCATAAAAATCATAGATATGGTAATCTATTTTTTATCTTCACGCTGAATCTTGCCTATGTGCGGGTACGGTAGGCAGATGGGAACCTGAGAACCTAGTGTTAACTCCGTATCCATTCAAAAAAAAATAGTGAAACCAAAAAGAAGTGAAACCACAGGTTATCATACATGTTAATAGCTAATGCATGTACGCTGTGGCTTCGCGAATATTGAACATGTTATGAGATAACGCGCATTGTTGTGGTTTGTAAGAAACTTTATACTCGTAAGTCATGATTTTCAATTAAACTTTACCTTTTAGTTAAAAGTTTTAAGATAATCTAACTTGTCTGTTGTGATATATGTACATAAGTTCATATTAAATATTTCATTTCCTCGCATAGGAATCGATCCCACAACCTGGTCATAACTGGTCTCTTTCCCTAACAAAAAGTAAAGACACAGACAGAACACACAGAAAATACAGGTAAACTAACCGTTGCCTGTTGGTTCTCTTTTAGCCATTGTAGTGAGAATCGAACCAACTACCACTACATACTAGATACTGACTTCCACCATTTCAAAACTGCCAAAATATCTATAACAACAAATACAAAATTAAATAAATTACACATTTATTTTTATTTTATTATTTAAACCCCTTCGCCCGCATACCACCTATTATAATTTTATTACTCTGCATTTGCCAACAGATTGATATATTTAATCATAAACAACTTGTTTTCATAACTCTGAGAAAGGGCAAGCATTATGTATGTGGCTGTACATACAATGTAAAATGTATATTATTTTTATTCCTTCACAATAATACGTAATATACGTCCTTTAGAGGGCACTCTGGCGATGGGCGATGTCGGCTCTGTTCTTATTAGTTTTTACATTTTCTTATAAGGATTTTATTGGTACTTTTTTCATACGTTAATCATCTAATGGTAAAATTTTCCAAATCAGTCCAGTAGTTTCGATAGTTTTAGTAGAGATGTTGATATGCACCTTCCTCCCACCCACGTAGAGGCCGTGGTTACCGTAGCGTTGTGCCGAGTACCGCATTTTTTTATTATTACATTTTTTTTTCAGCTTCATGCTTTATCCCGCACACAGCAGGATAGGCAGAGGGAACCTAGCATTAAGACATTCCGTTCCCAACTTTCCGCCAATTTCTGGAGGCATTGCGTGTTGAGTGGCGGAACTCAACGCCGCGCTTTCCCCTCGACACCAGAGCGAAGAAATGAAAATATAAATGTAAATAAATATTTCATCTCCTCGAGTGGAGATCAAACCCACAATCAGTCGATTTACAGGCACACTTTGTGCCCTTGCGCCACGACTGATTTTTTAAGATTGATATTTTTAAATTCGTTATATTTTTTGAGTGGAATGTCCGATTTTAATAATTAAAAAAGTATTTTAAAAGTATTGAAATTATTTTTAATAAAATATCATTAAATAGGATAAGGATTAATGCAGAGGTATAAATAATATGGTTTGATTATGATCAGCACTTTTACCAACTATTAAAATGTAAAAAAGTAGTTACATTGGCATATACCATATGCCCAACTATATTAGTTGGGCATATGGTATCACGGAATTTTTATAGATATTACTATAATACTGTAGACCATCGTTTTGTTCTATCATCAAAAGTTTCCGCAGCGCATGCAATCACAGTTTTTTTATGACAAATTTTTTCACACCTTGGGTTACATTACTGCATTTTTATTAGGGATCGAAAATTTTTTTGAACTTGTAATACAGCCTGTGTTTGTCAGTAAAGATGCAGCTTTGTAATGGTGAAAGAATTTTTAGAATCTGTGTGGTAGTTTTTGTCTGAAAATAATACAAACATTCATACAAAAATACAAATGTTTCCTCTTTATAATTTTAGTATAGATGATTTAAATAAATTATTCTTAAACAATACCGAACTTTCAATATTCTAGAAGGAGAGCGCGGACCCCTAAGGTTATTTTATAGCTCCAGAGTTTTGTCTAATTTCATTAGGTAACAGTCGAAGTAATTCGGCACTTAATAAACACTGCCCTAAATTGATGGTGAGATAGTTGATACGGAAAAGCAAATAAAAGCGTGCTAATACTACTGTATATACTTTAGTTGATGTATAGCAAAGCCAAGCCTCTAAATCGAATCGTTCAATTTGTCTTGATAAAACAACCGTGGCTAAATCTACTTGGGCGGAGGTCGTAGATTCGTTATTGTCATAGGGATATATCTTTTCCGGATGCAATGAAATTGCCGAAGCTATTTTATTTTAAAATATCATGTAAATTACTGAAGCCGTCGTGGCGCAGGGGCATAAGTATTTGACTGTATATACGACGGTTGGGAGTTCGAAGTGTCTTATAGAAGATACGAGGCTTATACCACTGTGCCACGACGGCTGATTGAAACAAGCATGTGACTGTAAACGTGACAATTATTGTGGGTTCGATTCTCACTTTGAAATTTCAACGGAAAGTCAGAAATGGATGGCCCTCTGCCTACCCTGTCATTTTCTGGATACAGCGTAAAGCTGAAAAAAACTTTACATTTTACTTAGTAAGTAATATACTGTAGAATATGTAGTATGTATTAAATTTAATATTAAACAACAACTATAATTGAGTATAATTTTTTGAGTTTCTTATTATGTCCTTATCGGATCAGAGATAATAATCTTTAATTTCAATGTTATGATATATATTTTTAATAATACTAAGGAAATATAGGAATAGCTTATTAATGTTGCAGTCCTTGTCGAATATAATAGTAGTCGTTGCTTTTTAATGGTTTAATAAAATATAAAAAATCAAATAAACTTCAATTATCAATTCAGTTTGAGAATTGAGTGTTAAAACACTGTGTTCCCTACTTTCCACCGAAATTTTCCAGGCAATTTGTATGTGGTATTAACGGGACAGTCAGAGAGAACGGAGCGCCAAACGCTACGGTCTCTACATACCTATTTCGCCTCGTCCACTGTCATCAACCTCTTCATACAAGCCCCCCGAGGGGTCCTCATGCTTTTTACGTGACCTTCTTCCACTATCTTTGATGTTATCGAAGGTCAACCGGGGTCTCCCCCTACCTCTCTTACCAGTCAATTTTCCATCATAAATCTTTTTTGCCATTCTTTCATCACTCATTTGTTCGACGTGCCCAAACCAGCAGAGCACGTTCTTCTTTATTCTGACTGTGACATTCTATGTACCTCTTCATTGCGGATTCGATCAGCTAAGCTGACTCCTCATATTCTACGAAGAGATCGCATCTCCATGGTATTCATCTTTCTTTCATTCTTCTTCTGTAATACCCACGCCTCGCTGCTGTATACCAGTATCGGTACCAAAAAGGAGTTTTTCAATATTCACAAATAATTTTCAATATTTCTGTTATTGTAATTTATCGCCGATCTAATTTCTTTTTTTGTACAATTATAGTAATTTAATTAGAATTTATAACTAATCTCATTTAAAAAAATTAAGTTAAGTTTGTTACTTCGGCGCAAGTGAAATTTTTTTAGCTTATGTAGTTTGACTTGACCCAGATTGTAGCTAGTCTCTACTATCATTAGTTAGCAATTATAGAGACGTAGTTTATCCACTGGATTTCTTGAGCTTACTCCGTATTATATTTAATTCTCCCACTACCGTCCTATCTCTATACTTTCTTTCTTGTCAAAGGTCTTGGAGCGTATTGTTTTTCAGCAACTAAATCAATATCTGTTAGACAATCATATATTATCCGAGTTTCAGTCTGGGTTCCGTTACGGGCATAGCACAGTCACTACTTTACACTTGTACTTTGTGCCCCTGCGCAACGACTGGCCTCAATATTCTTTTATTGTATCTATACTGTTATCTCTTTTGGGAACTGATTTGATTTTTTGGTCGCAAAAATTGTTGAATTAATAGAAAAATGTTTAGTTATTTCACATATGTCTAGGTAAGCTGTTACAGCACGCATACTGCAAACGTAGTTTTTCCTATATAAATACCGATTCGGAAAAATAAACAAATAAATAAACATATAATAGATTACAACAATTAAATATGAATTATATATTGCTCCACAAATCTGTATCTGTATTCAGCGTTCTGAATTGCAAACACTAAGTGGCTGTTGGAGAAGATGTCAACTTACATTGAAGAATCCTAAATCTCGGTCTATTTTATAATCATACAAATAACAATTTAAAACAATATCAAGCAACAAAACATTGAAAAATAAAGTTTTAGTCAATTCAATAATACAGTTGGAGTAAGACAGATGGATAAAAATGTTAAAATTGTTTATTTGTGTTTTAGTATTGTGAAAATAACTACATGCGCTTAAAAATCATATATATGTATAGGTATACCTTACGCAATCAGGGCCAAACCGCTAATTCAATTGTTATGAAATACTCATATAGAGATACTTCGGATGAACATAGGTTACTTTTTTTTCTCATATTTGTAATATTCTCGACATAAACTAAGATATTAAAATACGTTTCAATTTGACGATATTTATTCTGCCATATTAATAACAACCGTCGCTAAGCAACCGTTGCTAGGCTAACAAGGAATTATGTCGTTTTAAGAAAAGATCGCCCAAAATGAGCTTCCTGAACACTTACATGGCGTGCGCTGACTCAACTTTATGAGACATATAAAAACTATGTTTTACAAAAATACTGTCTTTTAAAAAATCTGTTAAAAAGTCCACGATGATGTATGTTTATCTCTGAAGGTTGAACCACAGTAACCATTTTAATATATATTTTTTTTTTTTTTGGATTATTGTTAATGTATTTTCTATAATTTCGTATTCAATCCTTATCAAAATGAATATAATATTCACCTTTAGCATTTCACCTAGATAAAAATTATATTTTACTGTACATCTTTCTAATAAATACTGAAGGAAATATCACTGATTCAAAATGAGTAAGCCTACGAACCGCACGGTATGACCGACCCGACTGGCCATACGACGTTGACGATTTTGTAAATTTTCATACATTTTCGATCTACTGTTCATTTTTATGTGATTATTTTCTGTTTATTAATAATTTATAGGTTCTTTGCTTATTCGAGTAGTAGATTATTAGTTAGATTTTTATTAATTTCTTGATTTGTAAGTTTCGTCCCTGCGCGGCATTGGCATAGTATTATTTAAGTATGAAGGAAAGAATGGTCGGTTATTTCAGTTAGGTTATCTATACCGCTGTTATACATTTAATAAATCGTAGTTTTATTTTTTAAGGATTTTATTTGATATTGCTCGCAAAAATGATCGAATTCGAGTTTCGAGTTTAGTTATTTCATATAGTATCTATGTACGCGCGCAAGGAAAACGTGTAAAAAGCTTTTTCCCGGGTAAATCAGTAAAATCAATCACTGAAAGTCCAATAAAAATCATTTCAGTTGTTCTGGATATTAACTCGGGGAAATAGAAGGACAGACAGGCAGAGACGAAAAATATAAAATATTTTTTTATTGTCTTTGAGTATTATGTAAATAACCACATGCACTTGCAAAAATATAGCACAACACATTTTTCACAAACGCTGGTTTTTTTAATTAATATTTTACTTTAGTTACGTTTACTTATTATTTTTGTTCATTTAAATTAGTTAGATATTTTTTTTAATAATAAGAATTCTCTACTTATTATTCTTTTTCGGATTATTATGATCATTTAGGCTTATATTTTCTTACCAATCCTTTTCAAAACTGAAAACAATTTCATAAATATACTTAATAAGCATTCGTATAGTTCAAGCGAGCGAAGCCGCGTCCGGGTCCGCTAGTATTCATTATAAATTTAAAATGTTAAATTAAATTAAATTAGCTTCACGCTGTATACCGCACACAGCAGCGTAGGCAGAGGGAACCTAGTGTTAAGACACTCCGTTCCCCACTTTCTGCTGAATTTTGGAGGCATTGCGTGTTGAGTGGCAGAACTTAACGCCGCGCTTTGCCTCGACACCAGAGCGAAGAAATGGAAATATAAATTTAAGTAAATATTTCATCTCCTCGAGTGGGGATCGAACCCACAACCAGTCGATTTTACAGTCACACCCTGTGCCACTGCGCCACGACTGGCCTCAATATTCAAAATGTTGATTTGTGGTTTACAAATATTATTTTGAATTTTAAAAATAACTGCTGATGTAAGACTTAAAAGAAATCTTGATTATAAGTTAAGAATAAATATGTTGTATTGAGGTTTCAAAGTAAATATTTATATGAAGTTAATTGCCATATTTTATTAACTTTACTCATTTAACTTATAATAATAATTTAAATCTTACATAAGACGTATTATCTTTCATTTCTACTGAGTCGTGCAGCCAATTAAATAAAAATAATCAAACCGAATATATTCGGCACCATAACCGAATATTCGGCCGAATACGAATAGTGAAAAAGGTGCCGAATACACCGAATACCGAATACCAAACAAATATTCGGCGCATCTCTAATATATATATATAAACCTCAATACAACATATTTATTCTTAACTAATAATCAAGATTTCTTTTAAGTCTTACATCAGCAGTTATTTTTAAAATTCAAAATAATATTTGTAAACCACAAATCAACATTTTGAATATTGAGGCCAGTCATGGCGCAGAGGCACAGGGTGTGACTGTAAAATCGGCTCTCTCTCGCTCTCTCTCTCTCTCTCTATATATATATATATATATATATATATATAGAGAGAGCGAGAGAGAGGACGGCTGGAAGCTTTCTAACACCTGAAATTAAGAAATCGTTGGCGATATAAAATAAATGTTATGGCAATAAGCGGATTTATAGTGATAACTGCAATTAAATCGGTTAGGGAGGCCAGTCGTGGCGCAGGGGCACAAAATGTGACTGTAAAATCGACTGGTTGTGGGTTCGATCCCCATTCGGGGAGATGAAATATTTACTTAAATTTATATTTCCATTTCTTCGCTCTGGTGTCGAGGACAAGCGCGGCGTTGAGTTCTGCCACTCAACACACAGTGCCTCCAGATTCGGCAGAAAGTGGGGATCGGAGTGTCTTAACACTAGGTTCCCTCTGCCTACCCTGCAGTGTGCGGGATACAGCGTGAAGCTGAATTATTTATTTATTTAAATCGGTTAAGTTGATTCTCAGATTAGCGTGAACAAACGCACAGATAAACAGATAAACAGGCAAAACATTAAAAAAATATTGGTATAGTAATAGAACTCTTTTACATTAATAAAGGTCCCTTATAACATTTTGTCTTATACACATATCGTCCATGTACAGACACGGATCTGTTATGATTTTATTACAAGTATAGATATAGAATATAAAACAATAGTATTTAGCTTTAAATAACGATATAAGGCTTTGGCTAATCCTTTGCTAACAAAGACGTTTCTAGTGTGTATTACTAGTGCTGTATTATTTCTAATAATACATTTGTGCACAGAGAGCTTAAAGGTTTTGCCAGATGAATATGTATGAAG
>DWLH01001790.1:0-11978 GCA_018249795.1 Heliconius telesiphe telesiphe | reverse complement strand
AGAATTTCGACGTAGCTTGGCGAGAACGTATGGCTAAGTGGTCAAAGCGCCTGGTCGGTTTCCAGGAGGCGCGGGTTCGAGTCCCGCTACGTTCAAATTTTTATACGTTTTCTAAATAAGTATTTAATAAACCATTTTATTTTTATTTTTAAGGTAAAACTTTGCTGCTAGTATACTACTACTATAGTAGGATATAAATCTACTTTTTTAAAAATGTATTTTAATTTGTGTAAACTCTTGCAATATTAATATCAAATTAAAATTAGGAGAATTAATATACATTGCTTGTTAGCAGTTTATAAACAACGATTATAGAATATGAGAATGACATTTAAATTAATAAAAAGAAAAAAAAAAAAATCACCTTCACGCTGTATCCCGCACATAGCAGGGTAGGCAGAGGGAACTTGTGCTAAGAACCTAGTGCTACTTCGCTCTCCTCTGTCCGCCAAATTCTGAAGGCATTACGTGTTGAGTGGCGGGACTCAGCGCTTTGCCTCGACATCAGCGAAGAAATTAAAATATAAATTTAGATAAATATTTCATTACCTCGATTGGGTATCGCACCTACAACTAGTCGAGTTTACAGTCATATTTTGTATCTCTGCGCCACGTCTGAGCTGGAAGAAAAGAGAATAACAATAATAATTAAATAGTAAACAAATAAATAAATTATTAATTAAGTAATTCAATTAATAAATCATTAATAATATTATAACATAAATAAAAACATAATAATATGTATATTTTATAATTTTGCAGTCAGTATCAATGCTACAACAACCTAACTACAATATCAAATTACTAAGCCTGTTTGTTTTACTTGGCACCGACTTCAAAATTATAAAATGTTTTTTTAATTCTTTATGTAAAATTATTTTTTTACATTTTAGTTCGTTGTTTGAAATCGGTTTTTTTGTTAAAAATTAATTTATTTTACGATTTTAAGTAATAGGTAGACCTTAAGAGGATGCTTCTCAAATGAGTAGATAGTGGTTGTCCTGTGTAAAACCTCAATCTTAATTATGTATTATTTTTGTGCAAACTAACATTTCAGCATATTGACAAGAACATACATAAAAAAATATTCGGGTGAATTCGGAATCTCTCTCTTTTTTGCAGTCGGTTGAAAATGAGAACATCCTCTTTTTTGAAGTTGGTTAGAAAGAAATGCAATGATGCGGAATCACACTTCTGACAACAATTTTAACAATGATTTTCCTTGTAACTGTTACAGCTCAATTATATTCGTTACTAAAAACACAACAGTAACAGTATATCCTTTCAAATAAAAAAAGAATCATCAGAATCGGTTGGCATGATATTGAGCTATTCATTCATTTGTTGCGTATATACCTAATACAAATTTAAGACTTATGTGACTTTATCAAAGATACTATTCTCAGAAATGGAACAATAAAATAGAAACACACGGGAAGCACTAGCTTTCAAATAAAAAAAAAAATTAAATCAGTTTACCCAGTCAAAAGTCCTGAGGTAACAAAAATAAAGAAAAAATACAGTCGAATTGATAACCTCCTTTTCTTACAGAAGTCGGTTAAAAAATACTTTGAAAATATTTTTTTTATAACTATAAAATATTAAAACTATTTGCAAAGCTATTGGAGCGTGTTTTAAGTGTAGCTAGTTAAAACACGCTCCGCACGTTATACGTTTAGTGTTATTTTAGAGCATCAATGAGAACTATTGTATATTGATAGAGCTGATAAAGCGTTTGTTTTTTTTTTTTTTTGTTATAATAAATTGAATAGGTATAGTGTATAAAAATAACATACTACAATTTACTGTAATTTAATAATAATTTATTCTTATGGGAATCGTTTGTGTTCGTGGAGATTTTATGTTTATAATTATGGCCTTAACAAAAGTTTATATTTCGTTTCCATGTTCAACTACAAAGTGAAAATGTGAGGTGTTCTGTTGACAAGCGCATAGTCAGAGAATAAACTTAATTATATATTTTTTAAATTAACAGTCAGTCGTGTCATTGGCCTTTCGCTTGGTCTCAGTCACACAAACAACATCCAAATCACTGTCATCCATCACATCTAATAATTCATTCATCTTTTCTTCCATCCCTCCTCTTACTTTCCACGTAGCTATTTTTAGCTCCGTCCACCTACTATATTATTTTTTAAGATAAGAAGAAAAAAAAATCAACAATTAAATCAGCTTCACGCTGTATCCCGCACACAGCAGGAGAGGAGAAGGAACCTAGAGGAAGAGGGAACCTAGTGTTAAGACACTCCGTTCCCCACTTTCTGCCAAATTCTGGAGGCATTGCGTATTGAGTGGCAGAACTCAAAGCCGCGCCTCGACACCAGAGCGAAGAAATGGAAATATAAATTTAAGTAAATATTTCATCTCCTCGAGTGGGGATCGGACCCACAACCAGTCGGTTTTACAGTAACACTTCATGCCACTGCGCCACAACTGGCCTCGATAAGAAGAATATTATCTATTTATTATTATTACTATATTTCTAATAGATATTAATGTCATATATTTCTACTATTGCAATTGATCCGAATATATGTATGTAGCACCTATCACCTACCACTTAACAAGCAATGAACGGAAGGAATGCAGAAGAAGTGTCTTATCACTAGGTTACTTCTGCCTACCCTGCTATTTGCGAGATACAGCGTGAAACTAAAAAAATAATATATATATATTATAAATATGCTAAATATGTGGCTATGCGCAGATAGCCAATGTGCTAGAAGACCGGTATATTCAATACTAGCTGTCCGCTCGCGGCTTCGCCCGCTTGAACTACATGATTATTCATTTAATAAACAGAATTGACTGACAACTATTAATGACTTCTAATATGTTTTTTTATTACTTTAATCTGTAATCTTCCAATATGATTTTTTTTACTACATTGTCATAATTTCTATAAGGTTTTATGATTGTTTTGTGCAATGTTAATACTTGATATTTATAATAATATAATTATTTATTATACATATATATTTTTGTAACATTACATTCTTTTTACCTTTGTTATGTACGTCTTATCATAATTTTAATACTCTGTTAAATGTTCTCATGTCAGTAAATAATTTAATTGACTCCTTCAGAAACAGCCTTAAATGTTAAATTATTGATTTGGGTAAGAATTAATAATATTCTATATAAAATGATTGCTGTAGTTTTTAAATTAGTTACAAATATTATTAGTTAAATGTACAATTGGTAATTATGTCGTTATTACAGAGTACATGTAGAAAGGATGTTTTAAGATATTTTTATATACATTTATTTCAAACGAACGAATGAACCGAAGAATTTATGTATTTACTTAATATTTCTTTGAAGATCAAGTCGTTCTTTATCTGCGGGTAGGTTAAGATATTCCGTTCCCCGCTTACTGCCGAATTCTGGAGGCATTGCGTGTCGAGTGGCAGAACTCAACGCCACGCTTCGCCTCGACACCAGAGCGAAGAAACGGAAATATAAATTTAAGTAAATATTTCATCTTCTCGAGCGGGGATCGAACCCACAACCAGTCGGTTTTACCGTCGCACTTTGTGCCCCTGGTCTCCTTTATCTGTCTTGAATTAATTATGACTTAAACTTAACTGTTATGATTTATGAAGGTAACCTTCACCAACAATTGAATTTTGTTTATTTTATTATTTGTACTATAAACAATAGTGCTACAAAAATATATATTTTTATCAACAATCATATAACCAAGACGTTTCGAATGTCATTCTTTATGACTCTTTTTCTCTATCTATTGGGGTTAAAGTTAAACTGTAACGGTTCGAACAGTTAGAAAATCCCGTTTTTTGTTAAATTTCACTTCATATATAATTATATTCATTGAAAACGGCGTCTTACTAAATACATACTATACAGTTAAAAATACAAATTTATTATAAACAATTATACATTTATTATAAGTCTAGATATAGATTGCTATTAACTAATGCCTTGAGTTCATTTAAATGACGATAACTTTTTTTAAATTAACCGATTAGGATGAAACAAATGCTAAAACTTTTGATAAAACTTTAAATGCTATTTTGAGTTAAAACAAAACAATTGGTGAAAGTTTTAAGAAAATCGGTTCGGTACTTTCGGATATGTACGTGGTCATACGTACAGGCAGACAAGAAATTCAAAAAACATATTTTTGCTTTCTACTATTGTTTTTAAGTGTCCCTCTATCCAATTTAGTCAAAATTACTAAATGTACAGACAAAATATTTTTACTGTTTTATTATATATAGAGAAGAGATAACGCAGACCATAAAAAAATATTATAATTAATTTTAAATATTTATTGCTTATGCGGCATTAATAACAATGGCTTAGGCATGCGCTTTGATAGCAAATTGTTTACTCTCGCGGCTTCGCCCGCATACCACCTATAATCATTTTATGATGCTGCATTTGCCAACAGATTGATATATTTAATCAAAAACAACTTCTTTGCATAATTCTGAGAAAGCGCAAGCACTATGTGGCTGTATGAGAGGACGTCATCGGCGGAAAGGGCGCCCCTCGCAGAACTCGAACCTAGACTTGCAACCGTAAACAGAGTGTTAAATTATTTTAATTTAACATTTTCACAAAAAGTATACTTCCAAATTACATACTATAAAAGCCGAAGATTATCTTCATAAATATCCTTGATGATGAAATAACTTTCGCTCGTATGTTTCAATATACATAACAAATAAAAATCTATGTAATATCTCCTCACAAATTTCAATTTATTTTTGTCACAAAATGTCTTATTGTAACTTATTTATAAGAAATACGGTGTCGCGGACTTTTTTTTAGATCTAATAAAATTGAATATTTTAATCATACAACTTAAAGAAATTCGATGGCGTTTCTTATTATTGTTATTTCGTTATTAAAGGCTAACTAAGACTTACACAGTAATGTTATATTCACTCCTAAAGAATATAGTTCTCATACAAAACAAAAAAAGTAAATCGGACCAGTAGATCCAGAGATCTTAGCGTTTAAACAAACAAACAAAATCTTTTTATATTAGTATTGATATTGTACGTTTAATCGTAATAAAAAAAATTGTTATACTACGCGATAATATACAATATGAAATAGTATATTCTACAGAGGAATTACACATTCTTTTTATTCCTTCACAATAATATAATACATAATATATTCTTTAGAGAGCAGTCTGTACTACGATAGCGTCTCTGTTCTAGTTAGTTTGCACATTTTCTTATAAAAATGAGTTATGGTGGCATTATTCTAACAGTTAGACATATAGTATCCAAAACTTTTTAGTAGATATTGATGTGCTCTATAAAACTATAGTATAGTACATTCCTTTGCTGTATTGTCAATAATTTCCACAGTGCATAAGGATTTTATTGGTATTTTTTTCACACGTTAATCGTCTAATGGTAAAATTATTTTCCAAATCGGTCCAGTAATTTCGATAGTTTTAGTGTAGATATCGATGCACCTCAGCAAAGTCGCGCCGCTACGGTGCGCTAAGCTATACATATCGCATTATTTTATTATCAATCTAAAGAATATCAATCTAAAGAAAATCATGTAGATTTTCTTTAGATTGATATTTTTAAATTCGTTATATCTTTTGGATATGGAATGGAATGTCTGATTTTAATAATTTAAAAAGTATTATAAAGGTATTGAAATTATTTTTAATAAGATATTGTTTAATAGGATAAGGATAAATGCAGAGGTATGAATAATATGATTTAATTATTGTCGACACATTTATTAACTTTTAAAATGTAAAGAAGTAGTTATAATTATTTAGAAAACGTATAAAAATTTGAACGTAGCGGGGCTCGAACCTGCGGCTCCTGGAAACCGACCAGGCGCTCTGACCACTAAGCCATACGTTCTCATCAAGCTACATCGAAACTATATTGTTACAACTTATTTATGTTGCTTGCCAGACGATAATTCTTTGGGTAGCGGAAATTTGTAAAAATCACTATTTTTTTGAACATGTAATACAGCCTATGTTTGTCAGCAAAGATGCAGCTTTCTAATAGTGAAAGAATTTTTAGAATCGGTCTTGTAATTATTGTAAAAAAACAATACAAACATACATGCAAAAATACAAATGTCTCCTCTTTATAATAATAGTATAGATATAGATATGTGTCAGGTGGGAAAAGCATAGTAAAATCGTTCCTATTTGAAAATTGCAATTTTATATTTTCAACGCAAAATGCAGTAAACACTACTGTAAAAAACATTCAATTTATTCACTAACTTTAAAATAAATATTTCAAAAATGTATTCAAAAACGTTTAATTCAAACATACAAAAACTGAATTTTACAAGCCGCCATCAACGATGAATGAAGTGATTTCATTATGAAAGTCACTTGTAACTTACACTTGGCATTATGTTGCTGAATTGAACACTTTTCTTTTAGTTTTAATTCATGCCATAATTTTGATACTCAATTTTTAATTTTTTTATTTTAAAACAACGGAGAAGCCATCTGAAAGTAGTCCAACAGCGTCTGCCTTTAAAAGCAACGATTGTGAATTCGATTCCTGCTTGGATAAATGAATACTTTGTTGTTGATATAAGTTCTTTTGCCTCCATTTTTAATAGTAAATGGTATTTAGCGTTTAGATAAATTGAATCCAGGATGGAATCCACGGTAATAGTGATACTAAAATTTAGTGCATATTGAAAATATATTAAAATGTAGAGCAAAACCACGCCCATGTTATTGTTAAAAGTTACAAATATTTAGTGAAACAAGGCAGAGGCTTGCTAATGGCCAGCGGTAATGTCCACACCATCGCTCAGTGTCACATTTGTAGGATGCCTTTTTGTGCACTTTATATACTATATTTTACGTTGCCGTTATGAAATATAGCCCTCAATTTATGCCGGTATAATGACTGCTTGACACAAGCAATTGAATATAAAACTATATTTGAAACATGAACGTTTAACCCACAATTTTTCTTTTCATTATCATACTAATGTTATAAATGTGAATGTAGGTTTGTTACGCTTTTACTCCAAAACTATTAAACTGATCATCATGAAACTTTGCATACATATTCTTATAGGTATTAGATGGGACATAGGACTCTAAATGAAAAAAATAAATAAAAATATATTATCCTACGGCTATAATGTAAGACTAAATTTAGGCGAGCGAAGCCACGTTTATGTCTCTAGTATAATTACAAATATAATATTTACTAAGGCTGTATTCTACAGATATTTTTAATATAATTTCCATATATATGATAAATTATAAAAAAAATGTATAACTAAATCTTATTTAATCATCCTTTTAAGTAATTTAATTACATAATAATTGTAAATGTGTACAATTTAGAGGATCACCTACCATGAAAATTAATTAAAATAATATATTATTTGAGTTTGAAAAGTTATTGAATTTCTCACGTTATCAAAAATGTTTTTAAATTATTTATTAATACCTAACGTACATATATTTTTACCTATACATGAAAAGCAGAAGGATTAAAAACATAGAAGATGATAGACCAGTTCAGTTTTTAGCACTAACCCAAGAAATATTTTGCTTATAAATATTACGCCAACTTAAATTCGTACCCACGACGAACATTAACTAATTTATGTTAGATTTATTGCTAATATATACAGTATACACATAACGACTTATAATAATCAGAATCTTGACTAAAGCATAAGTGACTATGACCATGATGTCCATATTGAGAGTCTCTTAATTAATTCAAGAGGCTACGAGCAAAAACTCCCTTGTAACTTGGAGGAGTTATATATATTTTTCCATTATGATTATGATATTTTTTTAATTATAATTAGATGTATGTATCTGATATATATATTAATGTATTATATTTGAATGCAGAAATATCGCATTAATACTGTGTAAATGGTTTCACGCTGTTTCCCGCACAAAAGCAGAGGGAACCTGAAAACCTAATATTCTCCCCTCTGTTTCTATTAAGACGCGTTTATCTTATGTAAATAGTAAATTTTCATTGTGTAAATAGGTAGGCATTTTTAATGTAAAAATAATTAATAGTTATTCGTTACTACCTATTTATACAAACAGGTGACATTTTTAATTCTAGGTAATTCTTTTGTGTCTTACTAATTCGGTATTTCAAACTTTATTTATTAAGAGTAGTATTTTGTGTACCCTATGAATAAAATGGTGAGCATTTGTATCTTTAAAGATTTACTACGATCTTTATGACGAGCCTTTTTTTTATTATAACATGAAGTTCGTAAAATAAATAACTGAAATCGAAATAGGTTTCATATATTATTTTCTTTGTGAACATGTACATGTATTAGGTTCAAAATATCAATTATAGTAATAATCACAATATATTTGTCATTCATTTTTGTCTATTAGTAATTTTAAAATCAGCAATACATAAATTTGTTTTTAACATTAAAAGTAAATACTCTCACAGTTGTATTTTTTTAAATATTTTGTTTAAGAAATTGATCATTAATACAATATCCATTTGTGTCAATGGACAATTCAACACTTATTTTTAGGATTCAAGGATATTATAGTTATTCTATCATGCATTATGAATATATTAACAATTATTTACAAATATCACAACATAAGGCGATGGCATATTAGCAAAAGTCGTTTGTTGTGGTACGTTTTCATTGACAAATAAAAAAAATGAAAATTGAGTTCGTCTCAGCGAAGTAGGATAGCGTCTGACTGATGGCGTCAATCGGATGGTTGTGAGTTTAATTTTCACACTGACGAATCCTTCACCTTTTTCCTCCTGTGTAAAATTTTCGAAATTTTGTCTAGTTAGCTAAATTTAAAAAAATCGATAAAGATACAAAAATCGAAGCAATAATATTTTAAGTTAATCCACTCAAACAAGATTGCAAACGGCAGCTAGTAAATAAAATAAAGGTTAGACAAAAAATATTACAATGCATCGCACAAAACGAATATCGATTTTGTTCTGACTAATTTTAACATACTGCAATGTTTGAACTATAAATCTTCGAGCCGGTTGACATAAACGGGAGCCAAGTTATCGGAGTTCAATATAATATATAAACTGTCTGGCCACAAATAGAGTTTACTCTGTCACATTTATATTTTATCGAACTTTAACGCAACTACATCGGGGATGTGAATCTCTGCTAACTCTTATTTATGAGGAAGCGTAAACTTATTACTAAGTTATATTTATGACAACGTTTGCTACGTGCTTCGTTCTAGGTTTAATGGCATTGCTGATAACTTGATAATATCGCTACCCATTTATACATATTCTAAATTAATGTTTAATTTCATTTTAAAAACAGTATAAAAAAAGCGTATTCAAGCCACGCCCTAGCGTTGCTCTGCGCAAGGCTATCGCTATCGCTGCGCAAGGGCACAAACATGCAACTGTAACGGTTTAGGTTCCATTCTCACTCAGAGAGGAAATCCTCGTTCTGGTAACGACATTCTCGAAACGGTATTGAATTCCACCACTATGAAACCTCAAGAATTCGGCGGTAAGTGATGAAGAACGGAGTATCTTAATATTAGGTTTCCAGGTTACTTGTAACTACCTATATTGTACGCTGGATACAGCGTAATGCTAAAAAAAGTACGGAATCCAAATTCCTTCTACTACACAAATTGAAGTTTGTTTTTTGGCCAACATCACTGAGTCAAAGATATATTGCTAGTGCATACAATTTTTCTCTTGTCTTATTCAAATTGAAAGGTTGTCAAAGAAAACATTTTCCATATTTAGAAAATAGGAAGGAATAGAAAATACAAGAGGAAATGGGCTAAGTCTGAATTCACATTTTGTGAAAAATTCCGACGTACTACACGACATTTACTGATTTTATTGTCGTCAAAAATAAAAATAGTTTTTTGGTTCGAAACCTATGTACACTACAAACGTATGTATTTTTTAGAGTTTCCTTTGTTTTACATAATAAAAAATTGAAGATTTGTAATCCAATAGGTATCCGTTAGAATTAAAGGTAAATAAATATGGGATTACATCCCATTACGTGACTTTATGAGTATTAAAATTATGTTTATTCTGTATGTATTTACTTCTTTAGTTAAGTGTTAGAAAAGGTGTTTATAATAGTTGCACCATTTACAATGCAATCATCATGTATATTGAGAAAGTACGCAATCGAAATTCTTATATAATTGTTACAACTTATTTTATTGCTAGCATAAATTGTAACAAGCATAAGAATTTCGACGTACCCTGATGAAAACGTATGGATTAGTTGGTCGGGGCACTTTCAATGTTTCGAAGAGGCGCGGGTTCAAATCCCGCGTTCAGATTTTTATGTTTTCTAAAAAAAATTTTTCGTTCTTACGTTGTTCCACACGGAACAAAACTATACTCGTAGAAATGTCAAAAAAAAATCTTTTTTTTTATTGGTAGGGTTTGATAGAATATTTGAAGTTTGCAAAGATTAATAACACAATGGAACTCATTCAGTTTCTAGAACAAAACAATTCTGAACTAATGACTACGTGTAACTGTGATCACCGACATTGATCAATGTCACGACGACTTTTTGTTTCTGTTATATCAATTTACAAGCATTGATAAATTTGTTTCAAATATTTCTTTATTTATGCAGAAAAAATTATATTATGTATAGCTTATGTAGAAAGTATTTTTTAGAGACGAGACCTATTACTTTTTTTGAAAGGGTGTGAAAGTATTAAAAAGATTCTGGACCTTTAAATTTTAAAATATAAAGTGACTTTCTAATAAAAACAAATTAATTTGTAAGAAAAAAAAGGCTTTTCCAGAATTTTTATTTAAAAGTAATGATACGTTTAATGTAAAGATATTTTTTTTATATAAACAGCAAATGTTTATTTGTAATTTTTCAAAGTAAAATATATCTGAATTGCTTTATTTTGCAACTTGCAACAACATAAAATAAATAGCGTACCTAAAATTCTTGTAAATATTTAAAAAAAATAATGGGTAACGTTAACAGAATGATTTTCAAATTTATAACTTTTCAGCAGAAAATTTTGCGTCAAACATTTTGTTTGTAAATGTAGGGTCAGGTCCGAAAATGTGTGAGCATGATGGATTAGTGGTCCCTTTTAATTAATATGGGAACATCGTTAGTGACGTAAGTTCCATGGTTTTATAAATAATCATATGAAACTTTTACATTTCGTGTTTAGCTTCACAGTATTAAATATTAAAGAGCTCAATTTATTATTGACGCAGTCATGGCTTTGTTTAACCCTCTGCGATTGACCTGGCTTAATTCTTACAATTATACTGACGTGATAGCCCACGAGACCCCACCTTTTTAAAAGCAAATATTTTTATAGAAGTAACTAATGCACCTTTCTTATTTATATTTATTAGATCTGTCGCATATATTTTATGATAAATTTATTTTAAATAAAGAAGACAATGTGAATTTTCAAAATCAAACATTGCTTATTCACATTACATAAATCACCCTAAGAATTTGTTCTTTAACATTAATGACACAGAAAAAATTACAAAATCAACTTTGTTTATATTTAATATTTGAAAAATGTATTATTACTTTAATCAGCCTAGGGTCTAATACAAAATTATCTCTATTTTTAAAAATTATCAAAGAAAAATAGCCTTCGAACAATTACAGAAACAAATATTTAGTCTCCTTTTTATTTATTTTTTTAGATAAATAGTACATAGTTCTTCTTCATTTATATGAATACACCCACTTACTGGTGGTGGAGGGAGGATATCCTTGCCTGTAATCTTCCTAGTGATAGCTATAAGCCTCCTTTGATTATCCTTCACTATATATTCATTTTTTTCAGTTTTTCATATCATTCAGAACTAAAGCTCTGGCTATGTTCAATAAAAGAGGTTAAAAATATAAAATAATTAAGGTTAATTTTTTTTTAAAGATTTATTATCCTATCTCTCCCTCTTAATTGATAAATTTAATAGAGAATAAAA
>DWLH01001789.1:0-11981 GCA_018249795.1 Heliconius telesiphe telesiphe | reverse complement strand
ATGCAAATTGTATCTCCACTTGGAGAAATTCATTATTTTCTTTTTCCCACTCTGACAAGATTAAGTGTGTACCTGAAGAAAATACTATTAATAAAATTTTGCTTACAGAATTGAATATTGTTTTAATAGTAATATAATATTGTTTATAAAAGTACAATGGCAATTATCCAAATGTTGAATTTATTGATATTTCTTACATTGGGTATACTAAGAAAACAATAGATAAAAATTTAAGATTTTTATGGTGCTTTTATATTGAACACCAAAAACACACACCTATCCTATTTGTCATTAAAGTTATAATATTATGTAAGTGTGGTATTCATATCCTTATGGATATATGGCTGAATTAATACATAGCCTGATTCACCAAACACTCTCATCTCCAATTTATTTACTACAAAAAAAAATCTTATTTAATGAGGAATTTCTTTTGTTAGATATTAACACAATTGCCCACAATATTAAAAGAGGAGGAAGATGAAGCTTTCAAAAATGAAGCAGGGGAAATTGACACAGAGGATATAATAAATAAACAACATAATGCAGCTGTAAGAACTATAGCCATAGGACACATTGTTGAAAAGGTGATTTTTATATTCACGTTATCATTCCCGAATAATTATATTATAACGTTATTTCACAACCCTTTTCGACCAAGAGATCATTGTGTCGCAGTGGGACAGTATCTCGGTGTAAACAATGATTGTGGTTAATATCTCCACTTGGGGGAAATTAATGACTTATTTTCAAATTTATATTATTTTCAATTTCCTATTCTCATAGACAAGGTGGATGTTAAGTACCAGCACTTTACAAATGTCCATGTCCACTGGACGGAAATTAAAGAATAGAGGGCCTTAACACTAGATCAGTTTTGCCTTTCGGGCATGGGTCGGGCCTTTATAGGTGGGAAAAAGCATGACTAAAAATAGAAAAAAGTGACCTGATATGCTATAGACGGAAGAAAGTAAAGTAGAAATAAATATAGAACAGAAACATAAAAATGGCTATAAGTTACTCTTTAACAATGTTATGGCTCTTTACTATGAAATCTAGAAAATAACACTCTAACCCAGGTGTACCACCCATCACACGCTATTTATTTTTATTTTTTTTTAAATATTGGAACTTAAAAGATTGATATATAAAATTAAAGTTTGGTAATGAAGATATAAATATTTAATTTTTCATTACGTTCCCCCGAATAGAAATTGAACCCACAACCATTGTGTTTGCAGTTGCATGTTAATGACCCTGCGCCTTGATAGGCTCAAATTATTTTAGAAGTGAAAATTATAAAAAATTATAAAAACCACTCTAGATTAAGAATAAGACATTTTTATATTATCTTACGAGAACCCACATCAAACTATAGGGAAAAGTTACTACTAAATCTGTGTTAAAAATTACTATTGGGGTAATACTTGGAAATAAATCTAAATAGAGGATTTTTTTATTTAAAGAAATGCGTTTTTTGCTATGATTTTATTTAAATCTTTAAGATCTTTTAACAACACTAAATCTATTAAATTTCAGATATCACGGCCTATGTTAGAAGCCCTTGTTGCAAGAAACACATTAAGTAGTATACGGTTAAAAGCATTAAAAAAACACCATAAAGAATTAATGTCTAAATTGGACAATAATTAATTTTCAATAATTTTATTTAAGGTAATGTATGTGATATGTCAAATAAACTATACTCTATATTGCAAGGACTATTACAATGTTATTTGGTTCATGTTGGATTAAGTACCCTTATTGTAATTCATTTTTGTCAATCATTTCAAAACCATCTGATGAGTCCATACTAGAAACTCTTTTTCTCCTTTTTTCTTTGTCATCTTGTGTTTTGTACACTATATTAGCCATAGCACCTCCAATATTAGAAAAAACATTAAAAGCTGCACCACTCCAGCTCCCAGAGGATTGTATTTCTAAAGAAGTTTGATATGGCTCAGCCTGTTGATCTGGGATAATAAAAAAAAATTGTTTTGTAAATTGAAATAAAAGTTTATGGGAATGGAGTGTTTTAACACAAGGTCCCTAGGTTCCTAGAAAGCTAATAAATCATAAAATAAAAGTATACAACTGCACAAGATTCATTTTACTTAGTTACTTTAACTAACAGAAAACTATTTCATTTTGGACAAAATGATTTTTAAATGCAATAAAACATAACAAATATATAAAAATTGGAAGTTTGCTGAAAATGTATGGCTTGGTGGTCAGAGTGCTTAGACGGTTTCCAGGTGTGGGTTCAAATCCTGCTTAATGATTTTTTTTATTTGTTTTCTTAAAGTTGTTTTTTCTATTCCAAGTGTAGAATAATTAACATTTTAAAAATATTTTTAGTGGTATCATATATCAACATTTTATTTTCATTTCAATGTATTTACCTTGAGGAATGTATTCATCTTCACTTGAGTCTGTAATGTCAACATCCTTTGAAAGAGTTTGCAGTTTTTCTGTTGACAAATTAGTTACTAGAGAACTGCTGTTGTCTGAACTATCACTTGCTTCTTCTTCTAGAGGTAAATCATCGGGTTTCCAATAATCTATAATAATTACAAATCCTTACAGTTTTATTAAGGAAAATTATATTTAAATATATACAATATTTACCATAATACAATTAAAAACAGAAACAAAAATATACAACTATTGAAAGTAAACTGAATGAGCAAAATAACTGATAACATATTAAATATCACTTTCCACCAATAGCTTTGGGCATATGTTTTTTATTTATTTTTTCCATATTCCCATGTGATTTGTTACTGTAAAAAGTAATCTGAGCAATGGATACTATTATATAAATCCTCAAATACTGCTCGAATTTAATATGAAATGATGGCTAATCTTTTTACTTGTTGATGCTTCAATGTAACAGTACAAGTTAATTTTTAAAGAAAACTGTTTTCTTAATATACAGTACAAAAAAAAACTAAGTTAAGATTATATAGCTCTGTGTGGTTGGTTTGTGAACCCTGGGAACCTAGTATTAAGACGTTTCCGTTCCGCACTTTCCGCCGAGTTTAGGAACTTAACACCGTGCTTAGCGTCATTACCAGAGCAGAGAAATGAAAATATTCAATATTTCATTCCGCAGAGTCAGATCGAACCCACAACCGTCTTGTTTATAGTTGCACTCTTGTGCTCCTGCGCCACGACAGCCTTAAAGTTAAATTCTTTTTACATAATATAAATATTTTTCAATACATGACAAACTTTCCACATGTTTCATGTCTTATAATATTAATATGAGATGGCATAATATTAAATAGATGATAGACTTATTCTTCAACACTGTAAAATTTTAATGAGTCCTGACTATTTATTTATCTATTTTATAAAAAAAAAATGTATTGTTGTAAAAAATATTTCCTTGAATGTGGATCAAACCAATCCAACCAACCAGTTGTATTTACAGTCACACTTTGTGCCCTTGAGCCAGGACTGGCCTAATATGGTAAATAATTAAAATTTAAATATAGAGTACTTTTACTATTAACATAGACAAAAAGTTATGTCAGCTGCTGATTTTTTGTGGACTTTATAGATTGTCAGTTTATTTGTATAGTTTAAAGCTCAGATGCACTAAATAAAATTAGGTAGGTTTGGATAAGAAGTATTCCTTTTAATTAATTCTTTTTATTTTGTAATGGGTTCTTTTTAACATATTTTTTTTCTGTTTTAATAATATCATAAAACTTTCATTGTCCAAGTAAACAAAAATGCTCATAAAATTAAAACTACCACATCAAACTAAATAAAAATTCTAGGGGATCTAATGACAAGTAGCCCCCATCAAATCAAAAAGAATCATGCAAATATAATGAAATAATAATATGCATTGAAAAAGTCATAAAGCAGTATAGAAATCTCAAGTCTGATGGTGATGAACTACCATTTTAAAATTATTTACCTAGACTCTGTTTTTCATCAATGACAGGTTTTTGCTCGAGTTCTATAGATAATAACTGTAAGTTAACTTCAGATTCTTCTGGGACTAGACCTTCAAGTTCATATTCAGACTCTGCAAATATTTTTTGGATAATGTTAAAAAGAGCAGTAATGTATTAATAAATTTTTATAATACAATTTTTTTTATTACCTGCACTTTGTTGAACTTTTCTTAAAATTTTAATTAAAGGAGGTATGAGTTTATCAATGAAAAATAATACTGTACATAAAATATAAATTAAAGTGTATCCATTCATATACTTCCCAATAAATAGCATGACACTTAATATAATTTGAAGTAACAAAAATGCCTGAAAATTTCAAAATATATACAAATAAGAATATGAAAACAATTAATAATAAGTTTAAGCATGGTAAAAAACACTTACTTTGGTGTGGTTTCTATCTCTTAGATAAATAAAGCCCATTTGCAATTTGTTAACCCATGTCTGCATTTTACAAATTACTGATTTAATTTTAACATTATCATGATTAATTAATCTTTTAAGACACGACATTCTATGTTTATACTTAAGCCATGTTTCAAATGCATCAGCAATAACTATTATGATATAAAATCCGAAAATAAATTGTAGCAAATTCAACTCTTGATAAACGCAGAAGCTGAAATATATAAAAGGAAGTATGATATAGTACATTTGTATATAAAATCAAATCAACTACATACTGTATCACGCACACAGCAGGGTAGGCAGAGGGTACCTAGTGTTAGGGCACTCCATTCCATACTTTCCGCCGAATTCTGGAAGCATTGCGTGTTGAATGGCGGAACTCAACACCGTGCGAAGAATATGGAAATATACATTTTAATAAATATTTAATTTTCTCGAGTGGGGATGGAATTCACAACCAGTCGCCTTTAAAGTCACATACTTGCGCCCCTCACGACTCGCCTCTATATATAATTAATAAAATAAGAAGTAGTTAATACTTACAAAAATAAAATATTAAATAATATAAAAAATAACAAAGACAGCCACATTTTTTTCCAGAATAGAACATCTTCAAGTATATTTACAAATATCACAAATAACAAAGATGATGTATTTTTTTTGTCTCCATTACTTTTAGATAAATTCCATTTAAAAAATGATTTTATGGAAGTAAACATTATGTATTACTATGTAATAAAAATTTTATAAATACTGTTCGTAATGTAGAGTTCAAATCTTATGTACTATTTATTGAATTTGGGGAAGTAAATAATGACAATTGATATTTTTTTATTGAAAATGACACTTGACATTGACTGCGGTCTTAATTCAGCTTTTGTCTATGGTTGTATTTTTAATAGCCTAAAACTAACTGTTTTGGGATGTTTCTCAGACATTCAAAATATTCATGTGCTTATGCTTATTCGTTAATAGTAAGAATTTTTTAAAGAAAATTATATAATTAACTAACTAAATTAATATACTAATTTAGTATTCATAACTTTTAGATAAAACGTTAAAGAAGTGAATGTTTCTCATGTAACTTTCACTAAAAATTAATTATTTTTGTCATATATTAATTATAGTAATTAAAGTTTATTCATTTGTTTCAATAAAATCCTTTCATACTTAAGATTTTAATATCTAAACAGGTCTATAATTTAATCGTAAGTATACCAACTTTGATACACGTAATATATATTAGTTATGTTACGTTCCGGCAAAAATGAGGAAGTTGTTCCATTTCGGCTGTTCCTTTTATAAAGTTCCGTATCTCAAAAGATAAAACAAAATCTCTTAAAGGATCACTTTATTATCCGTCTGTCGAGATCATTTATCTTGAGATCGGCTGGAGGTATCGGGCAGATGAAATGAATATCAAATATGCATATTTTGGAGCACAGATAAAGTCATGGTATTAGATGAAGTAAAATCCATCTCCCTTTCATTCTTTATCCATATTAGATTGATTGAACAGAAATATGTACCTAATTCGCCATTGTTCGACACTGGCAGCCATTTTGGATATGAGTTGATCTAAATGCTCTGTATTCTAAAAATGAAGCCCTTTTTATATATATCCATATTGGGTTGGTTGTTTTGATATATGTAAAAAACAAAAAAACAAAAACAAAAAAATTACATGATTGCATTATCACGAGTAATAAAGATACACGCCAAATTTCAGCTCAATTGGATACCGGGAAGTGGGTGAAATTTAACTTGCAAGATTTGATTACAAACAAACAAACATCAGGACTGATGAAACTAAATAAAAGCTTGTAAAATAAATATTTTAGAAGATATCACAGTTTCAAAATACAGTATGCGTTCTCCTTAACTTCAAAGTGGAGCCCTTTCAGAGATGGCCCCACATGAACGAACATCTCGGTCTGGGAGGATGATTGAGCCAATAAAATTAAAGGTTGCTATTATAACATATTTTGCTCAAATTTTAAACAAGCTTTTAAACGTCTGGCAGTAGTAAAGGCCCACATAAGGAGTCTAATAATCATAAATATATATTTTTACATTATTCTTAAAAACATATTTAAATACGAGCGTTCCTACTCAAACGTAGATGAGTGTGTACCTTAAGTTGGCGCCCTCTGAACCCCACTTTCAAGTTAGTAAGTGCGCATACAGTCTTAACTACATATTAGACAATCAATTTTCAAAATTTCAGCCTTGCTAAAATGACGAAGCCCTGGGATCCAATCTCTTACGTTAATAGTTTCAATGTAAGCCACTGTACCTGCAATCAATGTTACCATCCGCCATCTTAGAATGTGATATACACAACTCTTATTTATTTCCATTGGACTACACCGGTGTAGTCGTTGTAAGGGCAAGTTAAAAATATACATAAAAATATTGGACTTAAAATTCCCAAATAAAATAAAGAGATTAAAGAATCCTAAAAAATTATAAAAGAAAAAATAGAAACTAGAATAAATGAAATATAAAAATGTAAATAAAATAAAATTTCATTTCGCCATGGTTTCATTGCACACGGGCGCTACATGAGCTAGAGCCGCTCCTGGTTAGCCTAGTGTTTCGTGTTCCCTAATCATGTTCTCGAATCATCACCGACCGGAATGAAACATCATTAGTATAACAATTTACTTTGACTTATAATAATGCTAGTAGACGTCTAGCACCCCGTGCTTCATTGTCCACTTTGGCCACCAATAGGAGAGTCGGAGGAGAGAGACGTCAAGCCTAATTTGTAGGTTAGGAAAATATTAAAGCGCTCACAAGCGTAGATAGAAGCTAAACATTTATGAAGGCTTGGAGCTTGTAAGGGTTTGACGAGCCATATACTTATTTATAAATGAATTATTAGTATGAGCTATATAAGCGTTTAAGCGCGGTATAATAGAGCTTTTTTAGACGCTTGCTGGCTTGCAGCTTGGCAAGCGACTAAGCATCTACTGTCTGTACTGTCTCTTAATAGACATACGTCCATGTCCATCAAAGACTTTTTAATATAAAAATCTTTTTATTTATTTTAAAAAACTATTTACAAAATAATATAAAATTTTATCTTTTTATGTTATTTTATTGTTTATGTACATAAATTGTTTGTGTAAAGTGCAAACATGAGTTCGACGGTGTACTTTGAAAATCCAATAATAAACTCTTCTGATGTTTCTAGCGATATTCTAAACGCCTCTAAAGATACGGTATTGTCTGGTCTTAAATAATAATTTTATTAATATTTTGGGTTAACTGATATGATCAGAAGGTTTAAAAAATATCATATTATTATTATCAGGTTTGAAGTTTAATTAAATGATAAAACATTTTTACTTGTGACTAATATTTTGATTATTTTATTATTTTAATATAGAAATTCTTACAGCATATATTATTTAGCTTCACGCTGAATCGTGTGCAAATTAGGGGCTTGCGCATGGCAGAGGGAACCTGGGAACCTAGTGTGAAGACACTCCATTCCCATTTAGACATTTCTATTGCTCACTTTCTGCCGAATTCTTGAAGTATTAGAAGACCTAAGAAATCAAAGTATTAAATATTTTATTCACCCGAGTGGTAATCGAAGTCACAACTGTTTACAGTCCCACGGTATTGCCCCATGACGGCCTAAAAAAAAAGGTAATATCTGGGGGGTATGTTTAGTTGAAAGCTATTTTACATTATTACCGATGCTTTGGCAGCATTGATGAGAAAGTGAAATGTCAGCATATCAGCATGTTTTGCAGTATATAATGCAGTGCCTGATGCCAGCATGCTATGTAATGGCCATGACAGCCATGGGTTTTATATTCTGAATGTAGTTCTAAGAATGAAAGAAATATTAATGCTGTGAAGTTTTGATTGGGAGAAATACAATAAGAATAAAAATGTATGTGCTCAGGTGGGTTAGGCACATTGAGAGAGTAGTGACATGTTTTGTCAAAAAAGCAGTTATTTAGTGGTAGAAGTACTTTACGAAGTCTATTTAAAAAACATGAGGCTCAATGATAAGTTGATAACAGTGGATAGGGCAAGACATAATATGTATACAAAAAGGAAATTTTAATGCTATCTTAATTTAAGCATAATACAATAAATAACTTAACAATACAATAAATAACTTAACTTAAAGTTAAATATTTTTAGTTATCAAATCAATTTCAACAAAAAGTTATTAATTTCAAGAATACAAATATACTATTCCTGGTTAATAATATGAAAAAAGACATTTTTTATGATGGAACTGTGTACACTGGTTCAGCTGGATTGGCTTTATTCTACTTGATAAATTCTTTAAAGAAAAATCAAATATGTATGGATACATTACAGGTATGCTTTTATATTCGGAACCACATCAATAACAATTCTATAATAATTGAAATCATAAATTTGTAAATGTTATTTACAGAAGTCCTTGACTTATGTGGATATTAATAACTTAAAAGCTCGCCGTATAAGTTTTTTAAGTGGTGATGCTGGGCCTCTTGCTATAGCAGCTGTAATATCCTATAGACTTGGCAACCAAAGACCACCCAACTTACCTGAATATGAACACTTGACTAAAAGGTAATGGTAAACTTGAAATGTTTTATGTGTCTTTAATTAGTTTTAGTTATGATGGATAGTTACAATAAATAATAATATCAATATTATTTATCACCATTTACAGTTTTAAAAATAGCTATAAAGTTAGTGCAATTTTTTGAATGCTGTACTAGGCAACCTATCACACTATCCAGAACATGATAAGCAGAGAGAACTAAGTGTTAAAACATATAGCAGCATAACGTGGAATGTAAGAGGAGGGATGGAAGAAAAGATGAATGAATTATTAGATGTAATGGATGATAGAGATTTGGATGTCGTCTGTGTGACTGAGACCAAGCGGAAAGGCAATAACACTACCGATTTACCGGGCAGTCGGGTCGCTATCTGGGCCGGCGTACCAGAGAGCGAGAGAGGCTGTCAACGTGTAAGTGTGTTATTGTCCTCTCGATTGGTTAGTGCAATGGTTGAATACAAGGCAATCAACCCGAGACTGCTTTGGATTCGCTTCAAGCTGGGGATAACAAGAGTATTCTTGTTAGCGGCGTATGCGCCAGTATCCTCAGCTCCATTAGTTGAACTCGAGGAGTTTTGGGAGAGCGTCAGGAACGTTCTAGGTAGGTGTAGTGGAGGGAATGAAAAATTTATAATATGTGGTGTATTTTTGGGTCGGAACTGCGCGAAGCGGTTACGAGGGAGTGCTAAGTCAGTATGGTGACAAGAGAATAAATGAGACTGGAAAGCTTATATTGGAAATTTGCAAGGTAAGGAATTTGTTTGTGGCAAACACTATGTTTGACCACAAACAAGTTCACATATATACATGGGAACGAGCGGAAGGGAAAAGTATAATTGATTTATCCGTAGTGGATCAGCGTATTCGAAGCCAAGTTATGGACACGCGAGTGTTTAGGGGTTCTGAGCTGTAAACAGATCACAATCTAGTCGTTGCTAGAATAAAGGGTCTGTTTGCAGGTTTTAGTCGAATTATCGCATAAGAAGCTGGAAGCTTCAAGATCCACCGATTAGAGAGGAATATCAAGAAAGATTTTCCAAGAAGCTAGACACCAGTGAATCTGGAAATGAAAATATTGAAGTATGTTGGCAGAACCTTACGGATTGCATGAAGGAAGCAGCAACAGAGGTATGTGGTAAAGGGAAAAGAGGCTTTAACACAAAGCGGGACGAATGGTGAAGAATGGTCAGTCAGTGCTGTCAGTTTGATTAGCTTGGGTAGTAAAGTTTATGCTAAAATATTAGCGAGAAGAATGCAAGAGAGATCTGAAAGAGGGTGTATGGATCAGATCTTTTCCCTCCACATGATCACGGAAAAAAAATTGGCCGTTAACCGAAAAGTTTTCTGTGCTTTTGTGGACTTGGAAAAGGTGTTTGACAGAGTTGTAAAAGTGAAATTATTGGAGATCCTACTCCGGTGCAATGTGAGCGGACCCTTGCTGCAGGCCGTAAAGTCTCTTTACAGAAATCACTCAGCCTGCGTGCGAGTAGGAGCTGGCATGTCGCCCTGGTTTGACATCCAATCGGGTGTTAAACAGGGTTGCGCCATGTCAGCTTGGTTGTTCAATTTGTATTTGGATAACTGTCTCCAAGGAGTGAAACAAAATGATATGGGAGTGAAAGTACCTGAATGTGAATTGTAGTGTACGCAGATGATGCAGTGCTTATTTTATTGCATCATCAGAATGCGAGTTGCAGACTTTGGTCACCACTCTGAAAGAAGGGTGTGAAAATAATGGTCTAAGCCTGAATGCGAATAAGACAAAGGTTCTGGTTTTTGAAAGATAAGAAGAAAGGACGGAATGCAAAATTTACTGTAAATGGTAAGATGTTAGAACAAGTGAATGAAGTGGCATATTTGGGAAGTATGTTCAGTAGAGATGGCAGATACGAGATGGATGTGGAAAGGCATATTGCTGCCGGTAATAGGGTTAACGGAGCCTTAGCTGCAATGATGAGACGGCGAAACGTCAGCACAGCTGCGCGTTTGTGCCGTACACAATGCAGTCTTGGTACCGACGCTGTTATACGGCAGCGAAACGTGGGTATTACAGAAGAAGAATGAAAGAAAGATGAGTGCCGTGGAGTGCCGTGCGATCTCTTCGTAGGATATGCTTCAGCTTAGCTGATTGAATCCGCAATGAAGAGACACAGAATGGCAGGTACTAGAGAGGATGTCACGGTGAGAATGAAGAAGAACGTGCTCAGCTGGTTTGGACACGTCGAACCGAAGGAGTGATGAAAGAATGGCAAAAAAGATTTATGATGGAAAAGTGAGTGGTAAGAGAGATAGGTGGAGACCTCGGTTGACCTTCGAAAACACCGTATCAAAGATACTGCAGGAAGGTCACGTAAAAAGCATGAGGATCCCCCGGAGGGCATTTATGAAGAGGTTGATGACAGTGGACGAGGCGAAAGAGGTATGTACAGACCGTAGCGTTTGGCGCTCCGTTCGCTCTGACTCCCGCTAGGGATAAAGCGTGAAGCTAAGTATTAATATTTTTATTCATAAATAGATATATTTTATAAATCATTTTTATCTTATTAATTTAAAACGTTTAGGAATTAATAGTTTTTTTGTACATAAATTGAGTAATTTTGGCTAAAATTCAGTACCGATAATAAAGGCTTAAATTTCAAACTGCTTGCACAAGCACAAGCGTTGGACTGTAAACGCGACAGGTTGTGGGTTCAATTCCTACTCGAGGAAATTAAATATTTAACATTTCTTATCTATGGTGGTTACGAGGAATGACTTACCGTTCTGCCACTGAACACGCAATGCCTCTAGAATTCAGGGGAAAGTGGGGAACGGAAGTGTCTTAATGAGAATGGAGTGTCTGCACATAGCAAGGTAGGCACCCTGCTATGTGCACGATACAACGTAAACTAAAAGAACTGATACAAAAACATCAATTATTTCTTGTCAAAGACAAACTTAAAGTATAGCCTTCGGCCGCTAAGACTGTCCATCAAGTGCATTACTTACTGAGCACATATTCAGTCCTAAAAACTTTA
>DWLH01001788.1:0-11983 GCA_018249795.1 Heliconius telesiphe telesiphe | reverse complement strand
ACTCGAGACTGTATATAGAACTTAAACGTCACTTTACCTATAAATATTTTCTCTTATGAGAAAGAAACGATAATTCTTATGCATTCATTCAATCATTTACCTACTTTAGCTATCCAATAAACAAATATTAAGCGTCGCTCAGACCAAAGTCAAATCAAGTCGAATATAATGATCTCATCCAAAAGACCAACATTACTTTCCCTTCGCAAGATATCTCTGTTAATAAACAAAAGGGACCGCGTCATCAATTTACAAGGTTTCTCTGAAAACGACCTTTTTAGCTTCGCTTTACTGAGACCAGCCTAAAAGATCTTTAAAAACGCTTCTTCGAAAGAATTGTCTTAATTGTTCGAGTAATAAAAAATTATCTTCCAGTCGGTATAAGCGTACTTACTGACAATTCGACCTCCCGACTTTGGGTTTATATAATTAAATATCCATTAGCCGTCACACCTCTCCGCTGTTACATGTTTTCCGAAATGAAATATTCCATTCAATTCGTGTCGTGGCTTAATTAATTCAAGAATATTATCATTCTTCCCGAGCACGTTGCAAGCAGCCAGGACATATGCCTGATAAAATATAAGATACTAGCGCCCCGTTACGCGGCTTCGCCTGCTTAAACTTATTGTTACATTACAGCCAAATTATACAAAAGATTGACATAATCTATAGTGTATGATTTACTCTGATAAATGTGTTGTATTATATTGTAAAGTTAGTTTTTTTGTGTAGTAGAGCCAGCAATGGCAACACGCAAGGGCAGACTCGACCGGATCATTACCACCCCCGGCATTTAAAACCGGCGTGAAGTAGTGGCTTTATGCCACTGCGTTTCGCATCAGGTAATGCCGGGCTCCGGCACCCAACCCACCTTAAAGGCCGGCAACGCACCTGTAGCTCCTCTGGTGTTGCACGGGGTCGTGGGCGGCGGTGATCACTTACCATCAGGTGACCCGCACGCCTTGCCTTATCCATAAAAAGTCTAAATCCTTTGATTTTTTGTGTGAAAGAGGAACAAACAAATCCATCCATCCTCACAAGCTTTCACATTTATAATATCAGTATGATAGAATAAGATAGAAAAAAAAAATCATCTTCACGCTGTATCAAGCACATAGCAGGATACACAGTGGGAACCTAGCGTCTCTTCGCTAAAGACCGTGCAAAGTGGAGTAGATTGAGCAGGAAGGCAGACCCTGGCAAATAGCCGGGATAATTACCAGGAAGAAGACAGTGGGAACCTAGCGTTAAGTAAAGTGTGAGTTGGACACGCCCATCGAGGGTTCCGTACCAAATTGTTGCTCAACAGAAAGTACAACTTAGAAAAATTGTCAATCTTAAGTTTGCACGTATACGCACTCAGTTTTTATCAAATGAACTACAAATATAAGTTTGTATAGTTTTTTTTTTCTATAAAACACCTATAGCTTTTTACTTTTCGAATTTTGCCCTTTGTTTGTATTGTATGTTATCACTTTGTGCCAAATTTCATAATTGTTCGTCAGCAGAAAATACTCTATAGGTTTTAATTACGCGGTGATGTTTATGCAAAATGTAGCAATATCGATGTATAAATGCTCGTATCTTTTGATTGATGACAGAGGGCGCTGCTGTCCCACAGTTAACATCAGCTCTGTGAATAATTTTGGTTATTTATTTAACTACTGTATAAATACTAATAAAAAGTGTTGGAATATATCCATGGACTGTAAATGGACGAGAAAAGTAAATGTGTCGGTAACTACGAACATGTAAGTGCAAAAAACAGTGGCAAAGTACCGGTGACAGTGTAACGGACGAAAGACGGTTCTGTTTGTTATAGTTTAGACACTAAAATTGATGGTGAAGTGATCGTGGTTCTTGGACAGATTTATTATTCCATTTTGCCTATATCTGCTACTTGTAATAATTATTGTAAGGTCTGTTAATCTAGGAGTTTAATAAAACAGCAAGTCATTTCAAAAGGGAACGGCGACAGGACCGGAAGACGCCATCTAGCGGATAACAGACGTGATTACATAGATCTGTTAACATTAATCAATGGATTAATTTTTTGACAACTAGGATAAGAGCTACTTCTACTGACCACAAGAGGGCAGAATTTTTAAAAATATTTAAATAAAAAATAAATTGATATTCTAAGAGACTACAACAGAGGCCACTGTACCTGTATCAAAACAAAACAATTACAATTAAAACCATGGAAGAAATCTTAAACGCTCTTAAAAAAATTACGATCGAATTGAACGATCAAAAACAAGAAATCAGAGAAACGAGAAGGAATGTTACTGAACAAGTAACACTAAATATGAGCAGAATCTTTGAAGAGAAACTTTTATTAGTTGAAAAAAACTACGAAAACCTAAAAGATAGAATGGAAAATCAAGAAAAAAGGGTCCAAGCCTTAGAAAGACAGGCAAGGAAAAATAATCTGGTTTTTTTCGGTAAAGAAGAGAACGAAAAAACCTACGAGAGCCTAGAAAGAAACGTTATCACCTGGGTGGAGCAATATCTCTCTGTAAAGCTTAACTATGCTGACATCCAAGAAGTTAAAAGACTATTCTTTTAACTTCTTGGAATTCTTTCATCTTTCTTTCCTATGAAGAATTCGTCCAATAGTAGTTACTTTCTCAACTTTAGGTACAAAAATAAAAATGATAAAACAAAAGAACGAGTTAAAAGGTACGCATTATTATATTAAAGAAGACCATCCAAAACAGATTCTGGAGAAAAGAAGAGAACTATTATACAACAACAACTCCAAGCGGAAAGAGAAAAGGGAAACATAGCTGTCATCAAATATGACAGACTTATTGTTTGGAAAAACAATACTAAGCGTAAATTACCTACATTACCTGAAAACGCTACTAAAACTAATATGGAGAAAAATATATAGATAAATAAAAAAATAAAATTCAACAAATGGATATACCGGTTAAAAGGTCGAATAGTCTTTCAGAAGGAGCTTTAAAACAAGGAACATTAAATTTCGTAGTTAAAAACTCTACAAATAAGAATAATACACAAACCAAACAAGCACCTCCTCCATATTCAAACAATCAACCAAAAAAACGAAAAACACAATAGATCTTCCAACTCGGCTGGTCACCGTGGAAGAGTACGACCAAAACCCTCCAAATAATAAATATACAGCTATAAAAAAGAAAAAATATGTAAGAACTAAATTAATATATATATAGCAACATATAATGTTAGATCTTTATTGTCTTTCGAACGATTACTGGAATAAGAAGAAGCAGTGAAAGAAATTAAATATGATGTAATAGGATTATCTGAAACAAGGCGAGTAGGTACCAATATAGAAGAATACGAAAACTTTATATTATGCCACGTAGGCAACACACCAGGCCAGTACGCCACGGAGTAGGCTTTATAATAAATTAATTGCATAAAAACAATATAGAGAGCGTATAGAGAGAGCTTTATCGGAATATCAAAACGAGTCGCAGTACTCAATATGAACATTGAAGGATACTTCGTCTCTATTATACAAGTATACGCACCAACAAGCAACGAAATAGATGATTTTTATAAAACAATCGACAGTGTTTTAGACACCACAAATAGACATATTATTTTAATGGGAGACTTCAATGCGAAGATAGGGTTCCCTAGACCAGAAGAACACCTGATTGCAAAACGATTCGGATACGGAATTATAAATAATAGAGGACAAAAATAATAAACTTTGCATTAGAGCATAAACTAACTATAATAAATACATGTTTTAAAAAAAGAAGCCAAGCAAAAGGTGGAAATGGTAATCTCCATCCGGAAAGTATAAAAATGAATTAGATTATATATTATCAAACCAACCGCGACTATTTGTACGATGAGATACAAGATATTGGTACGATGAACTTAAAATACCCGTCAGATCATAGAATAATTAGAGCAACTCTAAAACTAACAAAACAAAACAAGAGTAGAACAAAATATACAAATAAACATACAAATCTACTAAGATACGATGAAGAAGTAACGAAATACAGAGAAACCCTGTCTAGTATACTTTCACCAACTTGTTATAGAAATCTATCACTACAAGCGTATTATGACAGGATCACAAATGCCATTACTAAAAGCTTAAATTCCGCAAAGCAAAAAGAACGAGTACACAGGCACCACAAGGTGCTATCGGCACGGACGACAGCTCTACTGCGAAAAAGAAAAGAGTTACAAAAATCAAACATAAGTCGCGACCTACAAAGAATAAGCTCAGAGCACTCTTTAAGCTAGTAAATAGAAATGACTATGAAAATTATAGACAATGTACTTTAGAAAAACATCTACATTCCACTGGTAGCACGAAAAAGGCCTACAAACAACACAGAACAAATATAACCTGGATAGATGGATTAACGAACTCTGGTAGGAACGCGTTCAAGCGGAAGGACATTATCACTACGGCAACCGAGTTTTACAAAACTTATATAGCTATAATCAAACAGCGACTACTCGAAGCATCTATACCCATAGAACTAAAAATGATAGTGGAATGACTATCAAATTAATAAATGAGAAAGAAGTCATAGAAACAATAAAAAAGTTAAAATCAGATAAATCTCATATACTCGTCACACCACTCGCTGAACTATTTAATTTGATATTGCAGAAATCTGAAACACCAAAGCAATGGTCAGAATCTAACATCATCTTAATATATAAAAAAGGCGACCCTAAAGATATAGGCAACTATAGACCTATAAGTTTACTACCGAGCCTCTACAAACTATTCTCTACCATCATAAATTTAAGAATAAGCCCTGTAATAGAATCAAAACAACCCGTAGAACAAGCAGGTTTCAGAAAAGGGTATTCTACGGTGGACCACATTCACACTCTGGAGTTAATTATAGAGAAATATCGAAAACATCAGAAACCATTATACCTCGCATTTATAGATTATAAAAAAGCCTTCGATACTGTAACTCACTATAGCGTTTGGAACTGTCTGACAGATCAAGGAGGTAGCGAAGTATATATAAATGTTATCAGAAATTTATACTGTAATAACAGTGGTAGAATAAAGCTAGAAAGACTGGGCCCAGGGTTCCCCATAATGAGGGGGGTAAGACAAGGCGACCCTTATTACCAACAATATTTATAGCCATACTAGAAGCTATCTTTAACAAGTAAAACTCGACCAATTTTGGCATAAATATATAAGGTAAGTGTCTAACTCACTTACGATTCGCAGACGACATAGTAATATTATCTGAGACAAGTTCACAACTGCAACACATGATTAAAACTTTGCAAGAAACTACTGCCAATATTGGACTTGAAATCAATCCCACTAAGACAAGGTTAATGACAAACAGCTTTAAAAAACAAATAAACATGGACGGGAACCCACTAGAATATGCAAATCAATATATATATACCTAGAAAAACAATCAACTTTGAAAAAGAAAACAATGAATTGGAAATTGATAGAAGAATACAAAAGACATAGAATAAATTTTGGGGTATGAAAGAAATCTTTAAGAGTAACATGCCTACTAAGCTTAAAACTAAAGCCATGAACTCCAGCTTATTACCGTATTTGACATACGGATACCAAACGTGAAAATTCACGGAGAGTGTGAAACTTAAAATTACAACATGCCAGCGTGCTTTGGAAAGAAGTATGCTCAAATTAAAAAAACTTGATAAAATCTATATAAGAGAAAAAGAGAAATAAGAGCTATAACAAAGGCTACTGACGCTTTAAGCTACTCCAAAAGGTTGAAATGGAAATAGGCAGGTCACGTAGCCAGGCCTAGGACCTTGTCTGATATAATATTTAAAACCTAATAATAAAGTCAATGAGTAATTTAGAACCGAGAAATAATAACCTATCTACCTAATAATTAATATATATATATATATATATATATATATATATATATATATATATATATATATATATATATATATATATATATATATATTTTATACATATTTTTATTTTCCTGATTCTACTAGTTATTATTTACAGATACTAATTTACTTATTCTTCTTTTACTTTAGCTCTGATAGGTTATTAGCATATATATATAATATCAAACAATTACTTATATACATTTAATTATTAGTAACGTTTATGATTAAAAATAATAATTATAAGAAAAAAAAAAATTAGCATAAAATTAGTATTAAATTAGCATAAAAATTAGCATAAAACTAGTAAGAGATAACAACATTTAGAATAAGTAAATATGTAAATAATTATTATAAATTAGCATTAAGTTTGTAACTGCGACAATGGTAAATAAAAGGCTTTTTTATTTTATTTTATTATTGTATCATTTGATTGTTAACTTAGTAGCTTTATTTTTTCTGTCGAGGGACCATAGACCTTAATATATGATATTAGTTTCAGCTTAATATATCTACGCAATCTCGCAATCTCTATAAATGGTCTTGACAGACGGACAGAGCCGACAAAGTTATCCTATAAGGGTCCCGTTTTTATCTTTAGTGGTATGGAACCCTAAAAACATTGAAATATTTTTTATTTAAAATCGAACCTGCTACCATCGCGTGGAATATTTAAGTCAAAGACCGCCATTGAGCCGGAAACATCGTATTTGGAATGAAAAAAGGGCACGCCCGTTGAAACAGACAGCACAATCTTATCACGAATATTTTCCGAGAAATGTCTCTTTATCTCTTTATAACGCGTCAAAATGAATCTTTAGAAGCATAAGGACAAATAAGATATAAAATAAAAAAATATTTGTTTTGATTTTTTTGTTAAGGAACTTTGAGGCTGTTGTAATCGCAATGGTTGTGAGTTCAATTCCAATTCGGGGCATGTGTATATCTGTTATGCTATCATTTTCCATTTTGTCAACTATATAAAGAGCAACGTAAAGTTCCTAGCACTAAGTTTTCTATACTTATTTTGTTTTAGTTCGATTTTTGACGATTGCTATTTATTATATTAATAACGTAACTCTAAGCTTTCTCATATGACAATGTAGGTGCAGTGCAGCGGTCAAATTACCTTAGAAACTCTGAATTTCAATTGAAATACACAAGCTAGCTAGTAAACTATATTAGTAAGAGTACTCTACTATACAGCATCTTGTCTACAAGTTGCTAACGTACGGTCTTAACTACTTGATTGAGTCACTACAGATACTGGTCGTTAGCGAGACCATATGAGAGGCTATACGTTTGAGGTACCCTCCAGGATGAGGACAGGTTTGTTATATTGGTATTCGTTAGTGACGTTGATTGTTGTTATTTATATGAAAACTAAAATTTACTGCAGCCAGTCATATTATAGTTTATAGCCTTACTCTGTAAATGGATTATTCAATACAAAAAAAATATTTTTCAATTCAAATCAATCGTTTTTGGTAGTTCGTCTCCTATAAAATCTTAGTTTTTAAGTAATAATCCAATAAGAGAATTGACCTAATTTTTTTTTTGTATAAGTAAAAGATAAGTCGACCTCGTAAAGTAATAAAACTCTGTCCCGCAATCTTTTTCAGGGTATCTTTCAGTCTCAGAGTTGACAATAATGCATCCATTAGCGTCGCGCGTCGCTCTTTATATTTAGTTCATTATATAAATATAGTTTGATTTATAATATAGTCGATTATTTTTTGTTAACTAGTTTATTATTTTTTAGTGTTTTCATTTCTTCGCTCTGGCACCAAGGCAAAAAGCTCGGCGTTAAGTTCCACCACCCAACACGCAATGCCTCGAAAAATTTGGCGGAAATTGTTTTTTTTTTTTGCCGGATTGATTTCCCATTTTTTACGTAATATTTTTGCGGTAAAAAGTAACCTACAATATACAAAAATCAATGAATATTTTAATACCAGCTTCATCCTATATCCCGCACACAGCAGGCTGGGCAGAGGGAACCCAGTGTTAAGAAACTCCGTTCCCCACTTTCTGCCGAATTCTGGAGGCATAGCGTGTTGAATGGGAAAACTAAACGCCGCAAATTAAAAAAAATAAATAAATGAAATTATTTAATATATGTAGTATTGAGTAAACATTTTTTTAAACCCGACGTCGTTTCGCACACTTTACAGTAGTCCGTGGTCGCGACTAAACCTAGGAGTCAAGTCATTTTTTCATATAAAATACAAGCAAAAATGTTGCATAAATGCTCCTATTATTTGATGGCGTTGACATAGAAGTCTGATTTTTGAGTGCTCTAGCGTGTTCAAAGGACTCTTCCTTCTTTATTTGATATTAATTTCAGCTTCACACGATTATGAGATAAATTATCTTGACAGACGGACAGATGACCAACATAGTGATTTTATAGGTTCCGTTTTGTCCTTTTGGAGTATGGATCACCTATGAAATAGGTTTATTTATATAATAAGAACATATTTAAAAAGATTAATGCTGGAGAGCATTAAAAGGGAGGATATCTCAAAATTCCTACGGGAACGGAAAAAAATGGAATTTTACCTTTTATAGGTATAACGTGAGTTATCGTAATACGTTACGGATAATATAACATTATATGATAATGTACTGAAATGATATAAAATTAAAGGAAAAAATGTTTTCTAAGGTAGAATGCTAAAGATGATTATATATACTAATATTATAAAGACCAAATACTTCAGGTATTTGGTCTATTGAACGCGCTATTGGAACTACTCGTTCAATACAATTTTTTTTTATGTTGGTAGTTTTACCGAAGAAAGCTATACGCTCTAAGCATCATAACTTATTATATCTGATAGCAGAGGGTTGTTTTTCCCTTATCAGTTCAATATTATTAAACAGTTGACTTTTTTATTATTAATAAATAGGTGTGTACTGAACGGTAAATTATACTCTATTAATTTTAACTGCTCTATAGTACTTTTTTTTTTTGAAGAAATTTAAATTAAAACAAATGGAAATTTACAAGGATGAAAGAACATTCACTTCAAGCGACATCAATCAAAACCAATTTGCAAACTGAATATAAAACGTCCCATCTAACTTTTTATGCATAATTCTCATAAAATATTTCATATAGTTATACAATTTTCCTCGTTGAGGGATAAGAGTGTAAAGCTTAGATGAGATGCAAAGAAGTGCGTTAAAATTTGTTCTTGAGCGATGGAGACATCACTTAAAATTCGAGAACACAGTCGCTGATAGGAAGGTCACGTAAAATGCATGAGCGGCCACAGAAGGGTATGTATGAAAAGGTTGACGATAGTAGAAGTAATCGCTTACGCTCTGCGAAATATATATTCTAGTATATACTCTTCGAAAAGAGCATTATGTTCCTTTTCCATGAAGAACATTAAGATGACACCGGAGCCGAGAGATCTTAACCACATATATTACCTCATGTTTACTTAGGAGAAGAATTTCTGGTCGGGAAGGGAAAGGGAAAAGAAACAGGCTCGAAGGTGTTGACATTTCACGATGTTTAGAGTCCGGCTAGCAGGACCATTGTAGCAGTAAACACTAAATCGGCTAAGATGCAGCTGAAAGATAGCGTTTTATACGCCGTCGTAGCAATATCGCGATAAACTGCACGTAACGTGCAATAGTGACGTGGTGAAAATGTTCATTTGGAACTTAACGGTGGCAACGGTAAAAAGCATTGTGGTGTAGATTGTAATTTAAGGATGGATTTGGAAGATAGAAACGAAGCGGTCACCAGTCTTGTATTACAGTGGTTCCCACACTTCATTTATTTTTTTATATTAATAATAAATGAAGGTGTGCGTATTTTGTACCTACTTATAATAATTATATATTTAAATAATCCAGCTTCACGCTGTATCCCGCACATAGCAGGATAGGCAGTAGGAACCTGATGTCAAGAGACTCTGTTCCCCGCTTTCCTCCGAGTTCTGAAGGCGTTAAGTGGCAGAACTCAACGCCGCGCTTCGTCTCGACACCAGAGCGAAAAAATTAAATATCAAATTAAATAAATATTTCATTTCCACGAGTGGAGATCACACCCACAAACAGTCGCGTTTGCACTTTGTGCCCATGCGCCACGACTGGACTCATTATATATTTAGATACGTAAGCTATTCAAATAATATGTTACTAAAATACAAAAATTTACTTTGTTTTTTAAAATGCAGAGTAAAAAAAATGATTAAGCTTTTTCAAAAAGTGACTTCTAATTTCAAATAAATGTCTTATTTTGTGTATATGTTCTCTTGTAATTTACCTAGTTTAATCCTTTATGTTGTACAAATTTATAAGATCAATTGAATTATCAAAATAATTCTACATTTTGAGGCCCCTCGTGGCGCAGGGGCACAAAGTGTGACTGTAAAACCGACTGGTTGTGGGTTCGATCCCCACTCGAGGAGATGAAATATTTATTTAAATTTATATTTCCATTTCTTCGCTCTGGTGTCGAGGCAAAGCGCGGCTTTGAGTTCTGCCACTTAACACGCAAGGCCTCCAGAATTCGGCAGAAAGTGGGGAACAGAGTGTCTTAACACTAGGTTCCCTCTGCCTACCCTGCTGTGTGCGGGATTCAGCGTGAAGTTGATTTAATTTAATTTCACATTTTCACGGTTACATACCTCAAAAGGTAAAATCGAAATCCAAAGAACCACTTTTTGTCCGTCTTTCCATCTGTCATACTACTTATCATGCTCTCCCGTGGATGTGTCTAGTAATTATTATCAAATATTCGACTTTATGGTACCGTGAAACACAAAAAATATCAAGCTTCAGTAAACGCAATCGTTTACTGAGAAGCTTGGTATTTATGCACCATTTTTGCTGCAACACAACACAAATAAAGAAAGTTAACATTATTTTAGTAAAAGTGACGATGGCGCCCTAGTTTCATTAGCTATATAATTTTCATTCATTCCTCGAGTGGGAATCAAACCCACAACCGTCACAGCACACACGATTGTTAACATTCAGACGCCAGAACGGCTGCAATATTTATAAAATAAAAATCATTTAATAAATAAGGGTAAAAATGACACTGCATTGCAATTTTCCTTTTAATACTTAAATTCGTTCTTGCCCTAATCTGACGCCAGTCGTGTCAGTTTTCCGTATCCGGGGATTATGAAAACAGAATCTACCTGTTTGCGACCGCGCTTTGCATTATAATGTATTCTACTGTCTTATCTAGTATTCAGAGATTGACCAAAGAAATGGTATGTTTTAAGGCGCAATTTCACGCTGTATCTCGCATTTATCAAGGAAGGCGGAGGAAAGCTAGTGTTAAGACCCTCCATTTACCACTTTTTTCCCAATTACGTAACGCTGCACTTTATCTAACTTACATATATAATTTTTAACATTTTCAAAGTGTTATTCCACACTTAGGAAAGAAAAATACTTATTTAACGTATAAAAAACGTATAAAAAATTTTACGTAGCGGGACTCGAACCCGCGCCTCCTGGAAACCGACCAGGTCCTGGTCGGTTTCGTTACGTTAAAATTTTTATACGTCTACTAATATTTTTTCTGTAATTTTTACCCGACTACGGCGAAACTGAAAAGGATGATTATGTTTTTGGCTCGTATGTGTGTACGTGCGTGCCTTTGTTCTAATGTAACTGCTAAACCACTGAACCGATTATGACGTATTATACGTCACTTGAACTTTTTTGATGACGCAAGTGCATTACCACTACTGAATACATCAGTTTAGTTCATACATTTTTTTTTTTATTCTGTTTATAATTCACTTATTATTTTCATTATTCATGTTCTTTTTCATTATACTCGTATGATCCAAACTCACTGATACGTGACTGATAAGTCGTCGAACTCAAAGAAGCACTTCGCCTACTGAAAGAAGGAAAGTAATTCATTCCCTCGAGTTTTAATCGAACCCACAACCACTGTATTGCATTCAAACGCTGTCCCACTACATCATGGTGACTATATGTTTTGTTTTTTTAAATAAAATATCCATTTTATCTGTACAGTATAATATTCTAAATATTATAATAATAGTTAAAACATTATTTACTAAAGAGGCCGTCGTGGCACAGCTAT
>DWLH01001787.1:0-11983 GCA_018249795.1 Heliconius telesiphe telesiphe | reverse complement strand
GACAAAAATTTTACTGATTGCATTTTTGGCATCAGTATCGATCACTAATCACCCCCTGATAGTTATTTTGAAAATATATTTCATGTACAGAATTGACCTCTCTACAGATTTATTATAAGTATAGATAGAGATAGAGACAGAGATAGAGAAGAGATAGAGAAGAGATTTGAAAAAAAAAAGAAACGTACGCAACGGTATCTATTGACTACATATGATAATGAATGTTTATAACGCATAAAACATATTGTTGAATTATTATTTGTTAAATGTTAATTACGTCGTGTAAGTGTAATCTATACTTATAATAAATTTAACATAAACATAGTAGTATTTTTCTAACAATGTTCGAATGGTTACAGTTCAATTGTAAGTCCCATAGATGGCCCTGTGCATAAAACGTCGTTTTCTGAATCGCGCTGGCAAGATTCTGGGCAAAAGAATGACTTTAGAAACGTCTTATTTATATGACTGTTGATAAATTTACGTATTTTGAAAGTACAATTGTCCATAGTACTAACTACAAAGTACACTAAAGTGGATTGTTGGTGAAGATTACCTTCGTAACAGTCTAGCTCAATTCGTAATTATTTAACACAGTGATAAAGAATGACTTTATATTCAAAGAAATATTTTGAATAGGTTCTTCAGTCCGTTCGTTCGTTTATGTTAATAATATTTTTTTAAGAAACGTATAAAAAAATAACTTTTGAGAGCAACCTCTAAAAAATGTGTCTCAAGAAAAAAATGCTCTGACACTGTTTATAAAAATATCACTATTGCACTAGACTAGACATTGCACTATTGCACCTGTATGTTGCATGTATGTATGTGCCAAGGGCATTTTAGGGTACATGCCTCAAAAGATAACTTTGTTGTTTGTCCGTCTGTCAAGACTATTTTGTACAAGATCGGTTAAAGGTTAGATACCTCAATGTTCAAGTCTATATTCCCTTAGAGCACAAAAGATCTATCTTCTAAATCATCGCAATCAAATGACGATGAAATATGAGGGTTTACGCTTCGTTTTTTGTCGCATTTTCTATCATAACTATAGGGTACTTCCCGTTGATATACAATTACGAAATTTGTTAAGAAGTTAAAACTTACGGCACGTATAAAGGAAAATTCCAAAATTATTTTTCAAAAATTGACTACTTATTGGATTTGTGTCACAGAAAAAAACCATTAGGTTGATTTGATACAAAATGACAAATTCCATCCTTGTATCACTACTAAAAGTTTTAGTAACTATTAGTAGCCGCTTAAGATTAGGACGTTTTGACGCAAATAATTTTAGATCGTCCATGTACAGCAAGTGAGGTAAGCCTCCAGAAATGATCTCAAAGTCATATCAATCTTATATAATCCAAGACCTTTAAAAGCCAAGTATGTGTCACTGAATCATATATCTTCTTATAAAATATCCAAGCAGTAGTGAGATAAAAAAATATATTATTTTTTGTTTCTATTTTTTGGTATTGTGTATTTATATGAGTAAGAACATGCACTTAAAAATACACGGTTAGGTATATCTAAAAAACAAAATACATCAATACTGATGGACAAAATTTTGTAGTCTGTCAGTTACCCTTATTAAATGAGTAACTTTGACACACAAAGAGCCATTTATAAAAAGGTAGTCGACCTTTTTTTTCTTAATAATCTAGGTAACATTGGTTCATGTTTTTATTAAATAATGGATGTAACTGATGTAATAAAACAATCATTCCGCAGTTTTGTCTTATATTACAAAAGATGGAGAATTAGTCTAGAGCGTTTGGTAATTGTATTCTATATATTTCTTATCAGCATCAAAAAATACTTAAAAAACCTTTAAATTTTTTAGGCAAATTTGAAATTTGAATTAGTTGTCTCCCCCTCCCACAATATGTATAACCCAGGCTCTTTTATAAAAATGTTATCAACACATCGACAAAACAAGATTACCATATATTTTTTTCAATTACCGACGGCAATTCATTTAGCACGTTTGTGTGCACGATTGTGTTAACGGTGTTAAAGTAACATTGTTTTCATCTATATTTGTGTTTTCCTTGTGCTTAGCTAGCTCGCTTGTACTAGCGCTTATCCGGCTATAGACATCATGAACTTTTAATTTCTGGTTCAGGACCTACAGGGACAGTGTTCGATTCCGGGCTCTTAAAGCTTACAGGCCATGTACTCGATCTTTGACTCATTTAGCTTCAGAAAAATTAACATTAATCTAATAAGTCAATTAAGCTTATTTCAAACACCAACCATTTTTTTTCCGATTAGGTAGGAAAGAAAGAAAAGATTCAAAATATTGATTTATTTTTATTTCATAAAAGCAATTACCCTTATGTCTAAAATATAACGAATGTAACAAAATTAATAGGTATATCTGTATGTGCGTTTATATAATATGTTTTTGATTAGTTGTGCTCAACCTCTCGTATAAGTTTCCTTATTTTCCTGTTTTGTTGCTAATATTATAATATATATATTTTTTGTCTGTATAAACATTTATGTTAAAGATCATTTTTTGTTATAAAACATTACATAAAGCAAATACAAACTAAGGAGCCAAAAAGAGACATACAGATGCCGCCATCCCAGTCCTTGCTTACACAGTAATTGTCACACGTAGGATTGGTGCAGTCCCCTAACATGTTTAGATGTTTGCTTTCTGAAAAAAAAAAAACAAGAACATATATACATAGGGCGCAGGAGTATAGGCGTGTGACTGTAAACGCGATAGGTTGTTGGTTCGATCCCCACTCGAGGAAATGAAACATTTACTTACATTTATATTTTCATTTCTTCGCTCTGGTGTTGAGGCAAAGCGCGGCGTTGAGTTCCGCCACTTAACACGCAATGCTTCCAGGACCTGGCGGAAAGTGAGGAACGGTGTGTCTTAACACTAGGTTCCCTCCCTCTGCCTATCCTGCTGTGTGCGGGATACAACGTAAAGCTGATTTAATTTGAATTAATTCTTAATGTATCTTGAAAAGATTATTATTTTCATTATACTCTAATTTATAATTGTATATTTTTGTACTTTTAACGTTTATAATTGGTTTATGTATCAAATTATACAGATCTCTTAAAATTTTTTTTTATGGAAAAGACAAGGCAAACGAGCGTTCGGGTCACCTGACGGTAAGTGATTACCGCCGCCCACGGCCCCGTGCAACACCAGAGGAGCTGCAGGTGCGATACCTGCCTTTAAGGTGGATTGGGCGCCGGAGCCCGGCATTACCTGATGCGAAACGCAGTGGCATAAAGCCACTACTTCACGCCGGTTTTAAATGCCGGGGGTGGTAATGATCCGGTCGAGTCTGCCCATGCGTGTTGCCATTGCTGGCGACGGGTAGAGTCACGTCGCCTACACCTCGTACACGTACTTTAGTCGCCTCTTACGACACCACCAGTACCAGGATGATCCTATTCTAGGCCGGGATCACACTTCACAATCTCTTAATCATATTAAATAAGTTAAATGTAAATGAAACTGGATATAGTTTCATTTATATCATCATTCTATTTCGACCAATACCGAGCTAACACATGGTGTCGATCATTCAAAGCATTGTAACTTGTGTAAATTAGTACAGTCCTAATATTTGCAAGATCCATTGGAACACAGTTAGATCTGATATAGGGATGAGATCCGAAGCGCGTATTCAAGCCAAATATCGCATCGTAGTTGTTTCATAATACAATATATATTTTTATTATTAAAGAAGAATAAATTGTACATTTTTAAATACATTTGTACATTTAAAAAATATAAAAGTACTCTCTCTACGGTAGGACAATGGTCCAGGCCATCGGTGGCTAGGGCTCCAGAGAGAGGACATCTTTATGCTTTTTAATCAATATGCAATACAGTAAATGTATATTAATACAATCAAATATATATTTATAGTGTTTTTTTTAACAGTTATTTGCTGCATGGTAAAAAAAAGGCAAAAAATTCTATATTTTCCACCTTTCAGACATTTATGTTGAGTAATTGCACTTAATTATGAAATCTAAATATCTTATAATTTTACTAATATTTTTTTTAATTCTTGCTTAGAGCCACACTGTTTAAAATCCTTTATATTTTGATAAATTATAAAATTCTCTAAAGTTTATTAAAAAAGAGAACTTTAACTTTAACACGTAATAAGGTCGCGTAAGGCAATGAAATCTCATATTGTGCCAACTTAGAAACATTAATATTTTCTTTGTTATTACTATTTTATTATAACATAAATATAATAAAACAAGTCACCTTTCTTACGACATATGCATCTGTCATTTACGCAACTGCCTCCTAGATGACCTTCAACTTGGCACGTCATTTTACATGAGTTGCGGCTGCATTCATCTATTTTATTATTGGATAGCACATCATAAAAGTTTTTCTCCATATTGATTATTTCATCTAAAAACATAAAAGATTTAGATCTCTGAAAATAAATTTAAATCAGCTTCACGTTGTATCCCGCACACTGCGGGGTAGGCAGAGGAAACCTAGTGTCAAGATACTCCGTTCGCAATCTCTCTCTCTCTCTCAACGCCATGCCAAAGCATGGCGTTGAGATTGACACCTCGACACCAGAGCGAAGAAATGAAAATATAAATTTTAAGTATAGTTAGTATTAACTTATTATGTATTATATGTTGGTGTTATCGATATCGCGAACGGTACAGCTTTTATTTATAGCATATTGTTACAAGGATGATATATTCCCGAGGAATGTCTAAAATAAATTGGTGCCTTTGTTTACTTCAATTTAATTTGGAGATTACTGTTTAAGATCGAGACTCTTATATCATCAGAAATTTAATTTCGATATCGGTTTGTCGGGCAAATATTGTTGTGATTTCTGCAAACAACCCCGACATTCTTTGCGTTGGAACTTGTAGTATCTCCTTGGAGGTCAGATTGGATTCATTTTGTAGAGAAATTGGAAAATCTACTTTATTACTAGTTACTATGAAAATATAAGCATTTGAGAATTAAAAATAAATATATATTTTTTTGTAGTATAATTTTGAGATAAACAGTAACGCCACAGCGACGCAGTGGGACAACAGATAGTAAACACGATTTTTGTGCGTTCGATCCTCACACGGGGAATAAATTACGTTCATTTTCCCGTACTGAAAAATAAAGTGCAGCGTTGAGTTCCGCCACTCAACACACAATGTCTTAAATTCGACAGAAACGGACGAAGAAATGGACTGTATAAATAATACAGTTTCTCTCTGCCTATACCATTATATGCAGGAAAGAACGGAGTTTTAAAAATAGTACGTAATTGGCGTCGTTAGAAGGAAGCTTATTCCACGATAAAATGCCTGGTATAAGATTTTATTAGCATATTCCCTCCCTGCTTTGCGGTTTATGAGACCCTTGCTTTGTCACGTCTTCCATAGTAATATCACGGTGCTCATTGAGTTCCTCCGTCAGAGTTATTTTGCTGCATATTGCTCCATAATGCAACAGGATAGCATCGTATAAATTTCATCCGGATATTGTCGTTCGCTTTTACTCAACTTTATTGTTTTTTAAATCAAGTTTGAAGAATATTGTAAATATTGTATATCACTAAACTACAAAATGTATAATTTTAATTATACTATTAAAATCTATACTATTTCCTTTACCTCAAAAAACTTGGCGGAAAGTGGGGAACGGAGTGACTTAACATAAGGTGTTTACTGCCTGCCTGCGGGTTACAGCGTGAAGCTGGTACTTTAAATATAGTAACACAATATTTTATTAAAGATAACTTATTAGCTGTACGGGGTTGATTTCTTTCCAGTCTAAAGCATACAATTATGAAGCGAATGATTTATGCTGAAAGTTTTCGCATTTACTGAGACTACGCACGCCTGTCTTGGAATGTAATTCTTAGCGTTCGTGGTAATTACATATATACCATAGGTATGATTTTTTCTAATTACAAAATAGTAAATTTGATGTATTATTCTTTTATAAGTATTTTTGTATTTTTAACGTTTATAATTGCTTTATGTATCAAATTATACATATCTCTTAATCATATTAAATAACTTAAATGTAAATGAAACTAGATATGGTTTCATTTACATTTCTATTTTGATCAATACCGAGCTAACACATGGTGTCGATCATTCAAAGCATCGTAACTCGTGTAAATTAGTACAGTCCTAATATTTGCAAGATCAATTGGAACACAGCTAGGTCTGATATAGGGATGAGATCCAAAGCGCGTATTCAAGCCAAATATCACATCGTACTTATTTAGAAAACGTATAAAAATTTAAACGAAGCGGGACTCGAACCTACCAGGTAGGTTTCCAGGAGGCGCGGGTTTGAGTCCCGCTACGTTCAAATTTTTATACGTTTTCTAAATAAGTATTTTTCTTTCCTAAGTGTGGAATAACACTTTAAAACATGTTTAAAAAAAATATCACATCGTAGTTGTTTCATAATACAATATATATTTTTACTATTAAAGAAGAATAAATTGTACATTTTTAAATACATTTGTACATTTATTAAAATATAAAAGTACTCTCTCTAGTAGGACAACCGTCAGGTAGGACAATGGTCCAGGCCATCGGTGGCTAGGGCTCCAGAGAGAGGATCCTCATAACAATCTTTATGCTTTTTAATCAATATGCAATACAGTAAATGTATATATATTAATACAATCAAATATATATTTATATTGTTTTTTTAACAGTTATTTGCTGTCAATGGTGAAAAAAAGGCAAAGAATTCTCTATTTTCCACCTTTCAGGTATTCATGTTGAGTAGTTGCACCTAATTATCTAATCTAAATAGTAAAATCTTATATTTTTACTAATATTTTTTTTATTCTTTACACTACACTTTTAAAAACCCTTTATCTTTTGACGAATTATAAAATTCTCTAAAGTTTATTAGAGAAAACTTTAACTTTAACACGCAATAGGCAAGGCAATGAAATCTCATATTGTGCCAACTTAGAAACATTAATTTAATCTTTAACATTAATATAATCTTTGTTATTACTATTTTATCATAACATAAATATTAAATATAATAAAACAAGTCACCTTTCTTACGACATATGCATCTGTCATTTACGCAACTGCCTCCTAGATGACCTTCAACTTGGCACGTCATTTTACATGAGTTGCTGCTGCATTCATCTATTTTGTTATTCGATAGCACATCATAAAAGTTTTTCTCCATATTGATTATTTCATCTAAAAACATAAAAGATTAAGATCTCTAAAAACAAATTTAAAACACTGCAGAGCACACTGCAGGGTAGGCAGAGGGAACTTAGTGTTAAGACCCTCCGTTCCCCATTTTCTGACGAATTCTTAAGGTATTGCGTGTTGAGTGGTGGACCTTAATGTCGCGCTGTGCCTCGACATCAGAGCGAAGAAAAAAATCCAATCAGTTGCGTTTACTTAAATGAAGTTTATTTAAATGAAGTAAAACCATCTTATACTACATTGTATACACTGCCTCCAAAATTTGACAGAAGAATAGAAATCAGAGTGTCGTAACACAAAGTTCCCTCTGCCTACTCTGTTGCGTGCAGGATACAGCGTGAAGCTGTAAAAAAAAAGATAATTTCGTCTTCCATTTTACGCCTATATAAGGAAATGTCGTGTTGACGAACAAATATGTTTAATATGAACATTTCAAAAGAGATATTCAATTTCATAATCTACGCGTGCCATCCAAAATTCTGGAGGAGCGCGACCTTAGTAACATTTTTTTTGTAAAACTTAAAATTTAATTAGAATTGTCATGATTTCCCATTTCGCCTTTTTGAGGCTAGTCGTGGCGCAGGGGTACAAATGTGTAAGATACTAGCATATAAAAATTTCGGCGTAACTTGATGAGAACGTATGGCTTAGTGGTCAGAGCGCCTGGTCGGTTTCCAGGAGGCGCGGGTTCGAGTCCCGCTACGTTCAAATTTTTATACGTTTTTTAAATAAGTATTTTTCTTTCCTAAGTGTGGAATAACACTTTAAGAATGTTTATAAACATTATTATAATACAAATAAATAGAAAAAACGAATTTTATACCAACAATTTCAAAGAGATTGTATCAAGAAAAGTTGTAAATAAAGCAAAAGGCACAATGGGACACATTCCAGCCAAATTGGTAATCCTATTTACTATATTAATTCGGCAGAGAAATTCTTACTCTTTCTTGGACTGAGACGACGGAGATCGTTAACCGCCAGTTCGTAGCCTTTTTTAAAACTCATTGTTTTAAAATGAAATCGCAAAAGCGGTGGATTTAGTTTATTATGTATTTCGGAAGTGAGATTTTATTTGAGAAAATATTGCCTTAAAAGTCATTTGTGCTGAGGAATCTTGAGCTGGAGAATAATGTTAGATGAATATATGAATTTTAACTTCGCCTTTATCAATTCAGATCATTAGCCAAGTAGTATTAATTACGTTGCTTTAATTTAGCTTTTGTGTTAAAAGTTTGGAATGAATTTAACATTTGAAGTAAGCGAATTTCAATTACATATTTAATGTGTTATGTAAGTTAATTTTTAGGTATATATATGTATATCATGAAGAGAGATTCATGATCTCCATATCATCACCATAGCCACAAGATCGCCTTTTGTATATCGTTTTTAATTTATTTTATAAATAACATATTTTATAGACACATTTTCTATGCTTTAAAACAGTGATTCCCAACCAGTGGTCCGTGGACCACTAGTGGTCCGCAGAAGCCTAAATATGGTCCGCGAACGATTTTAATATTAAGGCTGGGGATGGTGAGGCGAAGTTTCTGTCTAATTATCACAGTTAATTTTTATTATACCTACATACATAGTGGTCCTTGCTACCAAGAATGATATAAAAGTGGTCCTTGATCAAGAAAAGGTTGGGAACCCCTGCTTTAAAACAATTGTTGTTGTATTATCTAAATAGTGTGACAAAATGACTATCCCACCCGCTCGGATGACTCTGTTCGTATAATTTTTTACATCTTTTGTGAAAATATCAACTTTACTACTAAAGGCAGTGGAATGTTTTAGTGTATATGTTATTTCAACAGATGATTAAAATTTAAAAAAATTTAGTATGTTATCGATTGTTGATTCTAAATGAAAAGTGCAAAATATTTAATACTATATAGTTTATATTTTAGAAATAGCAATATTTTTACAGAATGATCTAACGAATGAAGAAATGAAGTTAGTTTCGGAGTAAGATTACATTTTGACATCAGAACGATCCCATTGCTTAAACGAAATGATCTCGATTTAAGTAAGATAAGCCAAAATGAAGACAATTTAACCGCATTATTGTGTTACATTCGAATTGCTTGGCTTTAATAAAATGAAACGGTTTGACTGTGCGCTGATAACATCATTTGTTTTAATATACCCTATATTTTAATTATTGTATAGCGAAATGGCTACATTTTAAAAAATATACAACTTTTTAAATATTAATTAGACTATTAGAGGGTAGTCGTGGCGTAGGGGCTATAAACGCGACTGGTTGTAGGTTCGATTCCGACTCGAGGGAATTAATTATTATTTTTTAATATTTTCATTTCTTCGCTCTGGGACAAACGCAAAAGCCTAGCCCGCGTTTATTATTTTATATATTTTAATAATTAAGAAATCTTATTTTATATTATATTAAATCTTAATTATTGTATAGCGATATGTATAAACTTTAAAAAAATATACAACTTTTTAAATATTAATTAGACTATTATTTTAATTATATTTTAGTATTAATCATGAAATTGAGATTTTCAGGGAATAGAATATATAAGAAGTATTAACTTCAGCTTCACGCTGTATCCCGCATACAGCAGGGTAGGCAGAGGGAACCTAGTGTTAAACACTCCGTTCCCAATTTTCTGCCGAATTCTGGAGGCATTGCGTGTTGAGTGGCAGAACTCAACGCTGCGCTTTGCCTCGACACCAGAGCGAAGAAATGAAAATATAAATTCTAAGTATAGTTAGTATTAACTTATTATGTATTATATGTTGGTGTTATCGATATCGCGAACAGTACAGCTTTTATTTATAGCATATTGTTACAAGGATGATATATTCCCGAGGAATGTCTAAGATAAATTGGTGCCTTTGTTTACTTCAATTTAATTTGGAGATTACTGTTTAAGATCGAGACTCTTATATCATCAGAAATTTAATTTCGATATCGGTTTGTCGGGCAAATATTGTTGTGATTTCTGCAAACAACCCCGGCATTCTTTGCGTTGGAACTTGGAGTATCTCCTTGGAGGTCAGATTGGATTCATTTTGTAGAGAAATTGGAAAATCTACTTTATTACTAGTTACTATGAAAATATAAGCATTTGAGAATTAAAAATAAATATATATTTTTTTGTAGTATAATTATGAGATAAATAGTAACGCCACAGCGACGCAGTGGGACAACAGATAGTAAACACGATTTTTGTGCGTTCGATCCTCACACTGGGAATAAATTACGTTCATTTTCCCGTACTGAAAAAATAAAGTGCAGCGTTGAGTTCCGCCACTTAACACACAATGTCTTAAATTCGACAGAAACGGACGAAGAAATGGACTGTATAAATAATACAGTTTCTCTCTGCCTATCCCATTATATGCAGGAAAGAACGGAGTTTTGAAAATAGTACGTAATTGGCGTCGTTAGAACGAAGCTTATTCCACGATAAAATGCCTGGTATAAGATTTTATTAGCATATTCCCTCCCTGCTTTGCGGTTTATGAGACCCTTGCTTTGTCACGTCTTCCATAGTAATATCACGGTGCTCATTGAGTTCCTCCGTCAGAGTTATTTTGCTGCATATTGCTCCATAATGCAACAGGAAAGCATCGTATAAATTTCATCCGGATATTGTCGTTCGCTTTTACTTCACTTTATTGTTTTTTAAATCAAGTTTGAAGAATATTGTAAATATTGTATATCACTAAACTACTAAACGTATAATTTTAATTATACTATTAAAATCTTTACTATTTCCTTTCCCTCAAAAAACTTGGCGGAAAGTGGGGAACGGAGTGACTTAACATAAGGTTCCCTCTGCCTACTGCCTGTGAGTTACAGCGTGAAGCTGGTACTTTAAATATAGTAACACAATATATTATTAAAGATAACTTATTAGCTGTACGGGGTTGATTTCTCTCCAGTCTAAAGCATATAATTATGAAGCGAATGATTTATGCTGAAAGTTTTCGCATTTACAGAGACTACGCACGCCTGCCTTGGAATGTCATTTTTAGCGTTCGTGGTAATTACATATATACCATAGGTATGAATCTTTCCAATTACAAAATAGTAAATTTGATGTATTATTCTTTTATATCGATATTTTAACTAAACATATTAAAAGTACATACTTTTATTACATAAGAGAAATAAATTTTACATTTTTAAATATAAATTGTTATAAAAAATACATTTAAACATATAAAAAAAACACTCTTTCGAGGGTGGGACAAGGGTCCAAGCCATTGGTGGCTAGGGTTCCAGAGAGAGGAACCTCCTCACAATAAAACCGTCTCAAGTAAAACTGCCTTCTGCATTCGGTTCTTGATCCAACAGCTAAGCGATAACCTCTTAAGATGTTGATCGAGGCTTTTCGCTATTAAACCGTTAAATGAAACCACTATCGGCACAATGATATTCGTGTTGACATACCACATGGCGGCAATCTGGTGGGTTAATTCCAAATATTTTGATATTTTTTCTTTTTCGGCCTTCACGAGATTGTGCGCGGCGCGCCACTCGATCTACTAATACTATATCAGGTCTATTGGCAACCATATACCTGTCAGTAGTTTTTAAAAAATCATATTAATTATTAATTACCTTTGAATTTTAAGTAAGGGTCACAACGGCAATGGTTGTTGACACAGTCTCCACCGATAAAGCCCATTCTACGACATAGCTGATAGCAATTAGCACTATTACAATCCTTTAGTTCTTGAACGGTTGTAATTTCTGCCAAGTAATAAA
>DWLH01001786.1:0-11984 GCA_018249795.1 Heliconius telesiphe telesiphe | reverse complement strand
GCTTCGTGCCTTAGTAAATGGATTCAATACAAGAATCAATTTTATGGCCCTTCTATCGCGTAGTAAAAGGAATGTCTAAACACTAGGTTCCTTCTAGCCTAATATGGTTATTGCTGGCAAAAAAAAAATAACAATATTTATAAAATAATTTTATTATTCTTTAATGTTTTTAATTTAAAACTGCCTCCAAAAATAAAACACATTTCAATCCTGATAAATATTTCAACGTTAATAATATGGTAATGGCCATAATCAATATTAATATTTATAAAATGTTAATAGATATAGAATATTTAAATAACAATTTTTCAGTATTCAGAGCGTAACTACTCGTTAAGGATTTTAATAAGCTATAAAAATCATTGATGCATGACTGGTTATTTATATATGTTTTGCAGTTTTCAATATATTGAGGAACTTCTAAGCCCGTTGTGGTGCAGTAGTACAACGTCTAAGTATAAGCGCGATGTTTGTAAGTTCGATAATAGATTATAAGTAATCGTCGCGACGTTTGTAATTCGATAGCGTTCATTATCATTGGTATTTCGTTAGTTATTTAGTTACTAAGGCGTTACTATACGTGTTACGAATACAGATAACTATACTACAATAATCAACCAAGATTTAGTAAATATACCTAAAAATATTCATAAAATATAAAAAAAAACAAATTCGCATAAACAAGCGGGCATGGTATAAGAAAAATGATTCTACTCCTTAATAAATCCTTTAAAAATAACTAAATAATAATTGTGTTTAATAGTGGTTTCAGTTAACGTTTTAATAGTGTAAAGCCTCGACCTACATCTTAAGAAGTTGTTGCTTAGCTGTTCAATAAAGAACCGAATGTAGAAGGTAGTTTTACTTGATAAGATAAGAGTATTGTGAGGAGGTTCCTCTCTCTGGAGTCCTAGCCACCGATGGCTTGGACGCTGGTCCCACCCTCGGAAGAGTGTTTTTTATATTTTTAAATGTATTCAATTTATTTATACCCTCAAGAATAGGAAACGAACCAGCCACCATTGTGATTACATAGTGAAACTGTACTACTACGCCTCAATATATACTGGAATAGTTATAATTAATATTATAATGAACCTAATATAATGTAATAAAAAGTATTTACTTAGATTTAACCACGTATTAGTTATTTTCTCAACACCCTATAAAGACGTAAACCCATCTTGTTCTCAATTAATCGAATTGAGTTTAGCAAATAATAGCCAAAGCACGATCAAATACAGGATTGCACCGGAAATTGGCCATGAGTATATTTACAACGGATGTTTATCTTCTATTTAATTTCTCATGGCTTAGTCAATAAGCTCACGTTAGTAATAATAACGGGTCTGAGATATCGCTTCAAAATTTTAAAGTGACGTAACTTATTTAAATTGCACTCTTCATTATAACTATCTATTATTCCCAGTCGTGGTGCAGATGCACAAAGTGCGACTGTAAAACCGACTGGTTGTGGGTTCGATCTCCACTCGAGGAGATGAAATATTTACTTAAATTTATGTTTCTATTTCTTCGCTCTGGTGTCGAGGCAAAGCGCGGCGTTGCGTTGAGTTCTGCCACTCAACACGCAATGCCTCCAGAATTCGGCAGAAATTGGGGAACGGAGTGCCTTAGCACTAGATTTCCTCTGCCTGCTGTGTGCGGGATACAGCGTGAATCTGAAAAAAATATATATCACACTTATTTGCATTGACACAACTAGCTGGCAGCAACTACATATAAATATAACAAAGCTAGATATAACAACTTGTCAACCACCCGTAGCCATAAAGGCCGCACTTGGTACTTAAAGGTTAAATAGATTTTTTTTATTTATTTAATTAATGTTAACACTCCGTTTCCATTAAGACACTTCCGTTTCCTATTTTCCGCCGAATTCTGGAGGTATTGCGTTTTTAGTTGCGGAACTCAACGCCCCGATTGCCTCTTAAAAGGGCAAGGAAATGTTAATATTAAATACTAGAAGAGAAGCGCGGCTTCGCCCACTTGAACTATACGAATATTTATTTAAAACATCTATGAAATTATTTTCTATTTTCAAGAAATAGTAAGAATTAAAATAAACCGAAAAAGAATAATAAGTAAGGAAAATAAAACTTAACATCGTGAAAAAAAATCCGAGTACTTGAAATGACCAAATAAAATAAGTAAAAATAATTAAGGGAAATTTTTAATATTAGAAAAATTATGTAACTAAATAAAATGAACAAAAAATTGTAAAACTAACCAAAGCCAGCTGTAGTAAGTAGTATCAATATCATCAACCTAAACTAACTATTTAAAAGTATCTTAATTAAAAGTGATACGTAATATTATACCAGATTAAAGCAAAACAAAATACTTAATCTAACCAGGAAACTATGTAAAAATTCTAACTAACTTATTACGACCCAATTTATCTCATTAGAAAAGAACAAAAAAAATATTATAACTTGGTTAGTCATAAACATTAGTTGATCCAGCGCTCGCCAAGAAAGCGTTCAATAATCGTAATTCCTAGAAAAACTAAAAAGCAAATGTTCTATGTTTATTCCAAGGTATTCAAAGAGTGTCAAGTATCTCTCTCTCTCTCGCTCTCTCTGAAATTGAATCACAATCGGCTACGGGGCTTGGTCGTGATCACGATCACAGACAGACAGTTAGGTACTTCCGAATTTATAATATTGGTATGAATAGACAATATGCACGATTTATTACATTTTATTTTCTATTGAAAAAATATATAATACAAACAAAAACAAATATACATATATTGTTCTGTTGCGGCGTACGATAACGTCATAGCGTGATGTTATATAGCCTTATTCTTACTATTTCTATTATATAGCCTACTATTATTACTATCCTCAATAAATGGGTTATCCATTACAAAAAGAATTTTTCGAATCAAACCTGTAGTTTCTAAGATTAACGCATTCCGCACGCAGCCAAACAAACAAACAAACTCTTCAGCTTTATATTATGAGTATGGATTTAATTTTCTAAAATGGGAATCGAACACACAATCTATAGCGCTTAGTCACGCTTGTGACCCTATGCCACGACTGGCCTCGTATATTAATTTCATATCAACTATTTTGCCTCTAAATTTCACAGTAGGTACAGGAAGGCATATTTCATTAAGAGATTATTAGAATTTCATCGCCACTACGCTCTGGAACTTGAAGTATTTGTTTTGAAGCGGAAAGAGCTGCGATGCCGTGGCATTGCAATTAAACTATTCTCTATTTCGATGTGCGATACGTTTGGATGTTTTATTTTCTATTATTAATGAGGAAATATTGACTCTGTGTCATTAACAGAGTGTCTTGTTCTCTCTGCTGCTAAACAAAAAAAGTTTAGCAGCAGAGAGAACAAGACACTCTGTTCCCCATTGTAAATGGGATGGCAGTAAGTTTGATTACCACTGATGAATAAGAAGAATGATTATATCTATTAAAGCCCACAACCTGTCGCGTTTACAGTTATTTGGCCCTTTTTGCCCTTTTATGCATCTGCGCTACGACTCGTCTCTATGATGATAAATATATAAAATATTTGTTTTCCTTTCTACTCCAGTAAAATAAAGCAGGACTTTCAGTTTCACATTCGGGGAAATATTATATTTCTGCGTTCTGGCACGAAAGTGACATTGAGTTCCACCACTCAACACATAATGTTTCAAAAGTGTGAGGAAAGTGGAAAGAGTAACTTTTTTAACTTGATCATCTGTTCACATCGTCTGACAAATAATAAATAATGAAAGCCTTTATTCATATTGTATTTACACCTCAATTATAAATTGAGGTGGAGATTTCCACGCACCGCTCAATTTTCGAAAAATAGCGTGTGGAGAGGCGGAACTTAGCGCCGCGGCTTATCTTGAAATATTCCACCGAATAAAATCGACATACAACTGTCATTTATACATACACTTTTCAAATACGCCACGAAATTATAACAACCTTTTTATATAAAAATTTAACCAAATATTTAAGCAAATCCCGCAGGAGTGCGGTTAACCCGTACTAGAGCAGTGTGACAGGTTAAGCTTTACTGTACGTGAAGCAAGTAAAGTTGGTTTTTTTTTGCATGATAAAATTAAGGTTTTTTTTAGCTTCACGCTGTATCCTGCATATAACATATAATCTATCCAATATATGTTTAAATAAATGTCAGTATAGAGGTATACGATACTTTTAAATACACCATCTCATAGAAACAGTTTTACTTAACGTTCATTGAAGAGATCAAAGACATTAAAGAAATCTTGTTAATATGTAATATGCAGCCATATTTATCAGAAATCAACACATGTATAGACAAAAGTACGGCTCAACGAGATTTTTAAATATGTTGAAAAAAAAATAACATTTACATATATATTTTTAGTAATATAAAAATAACGTGTGCGTCTCGGGACGCCAAAGAGAAACGATAATTTAAAGTAATATTTGTATAGTGGACTATTTAATGTTGAAATATTTAACTTATTAAAGAAAACGGGATTTTTTTAGGTTATTACTTAGTGTTGTGTAAATTAATATGATAATAACAGAAAAGGTTATTTATTAATAAAATATTTTATTGATTATAAAATACATTTTATTCTTATTTACATTTCTTGAATATGTACATTAGAATTTGGTGTATATTTATATTCATTTGGTGTACATTATTAGTATCATTGTTTATTCCTACATAAGTAACAATAAAAAAAGGCATATAGGTTGTTACGGTAGCCATGTCAAGAGAGGAGAGAGACGCGTCTGTCCAAAATACGAGTAGCGCTATAAGTAAGAGAGAAAAGTAGCCTATCTAATGCTTCTGTATGGGTTAGAGGAAGGGAAGCCAGACAGACTGGCGCCGTAACGAAGCGGTTTATCCTTCTATAAGAAGTTATGACTTAAAAACGGTTAAGTTCGAGTCGGACTCGCCCACCGAGGCTTCCGTACCAATTTTCTAAAAGTTTACAAACTTAAATTTGCGGATATTTGAACTCATTTTGTACGAAATGAAATTACTTTGTAATTTTGTAATAATTTTTTAATGCAATATCTATAATTTTTTTCTTTTTAAGGGACTACAGACTTAAATATTTGATATTTATTTAATTCAAATTTTGGCCACGAACTGGATGACCAAAGAACAATGCCGATGACCATCCCGCGGCGCCATAGCTCAATGCCTGAGGTTAAGTTCAACTAAACAGTTGTTAGGCGAGCTCTGTCTACTGTGAACATCCACAAGTCGAGCGGGCCAGATGGCTCCTTTGGTGCTCCGTTCATGTGCCTCTGAGCTAACACCTATGCTAACGCATTTGTTTCGGCACTCATACTCGGTCAGCGTAGTCCCAGACTTGTGGAAGAGCGCTCTTATCTACCTGATCCTGAAGAAACGCGATGGTTGTGATCCATTTAACTACAGGTCTATTTCTATCACCTCACTGCTCGTAAAATCGTAGAGCATTATAAATAGCCAGCTCTTGCTTTATCTGAAGGATCACTGATTGATTAATGTACTTCAATATGGATTTGGCCATGGTCACTCAACCGGTGATCTTCTGATTTACCTAACCCACCGCTGGGCTGCGGCTATCAAAAGCAAGGGAGTGTATGCTACACTCTTTGCTAAGCTTCCATCCTATGAGCTTCCCGAGACTTTATGCAAGTCGATCGCCAGCTTTCTCACTGGGCGTAGCATCAAGGTCGCTGTCAACGGCGTCCTTAGATATTGTCTCTTACGCTGTTTCTTCTGCATATCAATAACATGTTAGACGATTGTAGCTTTATTCGTAGCGTTCATTACTGAGAACGCTTTGCGTAGAGACGTCTTCTCGATGTGCGTTCTCTACTGCATTTATAATGGGGAGTGTTCTGGGGAACTGGTTGACTTATTATCTGCCGTCGAAATTCGTCGAATTCTCTAACTGTACAGTTTGTCAGAAATTTAAATGTCATCCACACCATCTAGATACGTAGCACCCCACTACTGTACGGTTTCGTAGGAACTGCGCCACACAATTGTGGAATGGCCTACGTGCGACAGTATTTTCACGTTGATTGGGTACCTTTCTATCGCCACCTAAAAGGCAGGCAACGCACCTGTAACTCCTCTGGTGTTACACGATGTCATTGGCGGCGGTGATCACTTACCATCAGGTGAACCGTATACTCGTTTACCTTGTCGTTTTCCATTAAAAAAATATAATATCTTAATACCGCCACGTGATCTTGAGATAAATGTTCTTGACAAAGGGACAGACGACTAGCAAAGTGATCCTACAAGGGTAACGTTTTTTTACTTTTCGACGGGCGTGCGATATAGTCAATTAAATGCAGCCTTAAATATCTGATTTCTTTTTTTTGTTTTTTTTTGACGTAATAACGTGTTATAAATTAATAAACGCCGGCTGCACACATGAAACAGCATGACTCATTGTCACGCGCCGCCTGAGCGTGCAAGCGAGAGCGCGAAATAAGCGATACAGAATATGTAAGATCGGCCTAACTGTGCGGCTTGTAATCCATTCATCTTTTACTCGTACTTGCAATTAAATAGCACTTTGTTACTTGTAATTAACAACTCTATATTATATAATTTAAGTAAAACGATAATTTTTAATTTACCAGTGCAAATAAATGTTAATTTATCGAAAAAAAATTATTTTCAATTCATTCTTTCTTTGTATTACACAAAATAATTATAATGAACTAATAATAATTTAATTCAATTCAATTTATAAAAGTATGTGATTTTGATCAGTTTTCTTATGTCTTTATCATGTAAAATAGATTAGATTATACAGACAAGCACTTTTTTTAGTTTCACGCTTTATACCGCATTCAGCATAGTACCATAATGGCAAAGCGCTCCAATTTCGAGACAATACGTGTAGAGTGGCGGATCTCAACGCTGTCCAAAAGAACGGGGAAAAGGAAAGTTAATGCCTAAAAATGGGAATGGAACCAATAACAATGGCGTTTCCAGTCAGATGCTATCCTACTACTACACGCTACACGGCGGCATTTACTCTTTTCACAATAACCTTAAGGTGAAAAGAAAATGAAAGGCTAACTTTTAAATATGCTATACTAGACTATACTATCTATTTTCCAAAAAAATCTAAGAAGCAACACGTTTTCAAACATCAATTAAATAAACATAACGATCTCAACCATCCTATATAATCCACATTTACTTCGCCAGCTCACCTTTCAAATTATTTCAACGACAGCTGCCATGGGCGTATTAAGTGCAGAATGAGATTTGAATCAGCGATATAAGACGTTTTAGCTACACCCTTTTCGCTATCGGTCTATTTTATCTCGACTATTGGACCACTAATTAACTTGGAGGAAATGGTGTACGTGATGTTGTTTTTTGGTTGTTTATTTAAAAATGGTAAAAACATCTCGATTTTTGTGTAAGCAAATTATTTTCGAGGAAAGATTATGATAAATTTAGGCCGTCGTTGTGCATCTGTACAGCATTTGACTGTAAACGCTATGGTTGTGAGTTCGATATCCACTCAGGGGAATGATGCCAAAACGCAGTCGAAGTATGTTATGTATTATAACAAATAATGCAAGAAATATGTGGAACATATTAAAATAAATAATAAATATTTATATTGTATATTTATTTGGTTATAATTTTCACGTAAGCAGGACGGATTTTAATACGATTTTAAAAGATATTTTTTGTGATACGTTATTAACCTACAATTTTAACTGAAATCAGTATATATTTATAACAAAAACGTTTGTTTGTTAAAGGTTACCGGAACCTACGTTTTTTTCTTTACAATTTAGCATGGTAGGCATAGGGAACCTGAGAACTTAGTGTTATGATATTCCACTTCCCTTTTTCTGCCGAATTTTGGTGGCATTGTTGAGTGGTGGAACCCAACGCCACACTTTGCCTCGTTACGAGAACGAGAAAATGAAAATATACAAAATTTACACAATAATCCAACTTGTTTGGTAAATCGACGTAACATTTACATCTTGTTTTAATCTTCTTCTGTACCATAACAAAACAGTTTAAATAAGTGTAGTGTATCTCTACATCACATCTATCAGTGTATCTGTCTGTACATTTAATATTTTTACAAAAATCATATAAAAATAGTAACAGAACACAAATGTGTGATTTTTTTGTCAATATGTTTTTGTACGCACATCTTCTAAACTACTGAACGGATTTCAATAAATATTTTTTGTTGTCCAGTTATTAGATCTTTAATATAGAAACATAATAGCACCAGCAGCATTTTTCACCGACATATAAAAACTGAAAATATAAACCATCTGATGAATAACCATACGAAATAATGACATGCCGCTTTAGCGAAAGAGGTTCAATGTGTTACGCATTTTTCATCGTAATATAAAAATTAAAGATCTGGTAAATGTGATGAAGAATAGGCCAGCTGAATGATAAGAAATCATAAAATGTGAATTAAGCAAAAAATATACTGTATGTTGGGCAGTTTTAATTGACTTAAAAATCATTAAAATATAAATAATTCAAAATAAAATTAGATTAGACAGCTCACACCTCACTACCTACTAATACAACAAGACTGACATGGATAACAGGAAAATTAAACAGATTGCGCTTAAAATGTCCTCCTCCTGTACGACACACTCGACATTACCCCAAATATGTGAACATTTTCTATAGCTTAATGCTATGTTCTCCATTTAGACAGAGGGAATTTATAGTATTAAGACACTCCGACCCAAATTCGCCTCCCAATTGTTGAAATATAACGTGTTGAGTTTAACTCAACACTCTTAATGAAAATATACCATTGCATGAAATGGGAAACGAACCCGCTATTAACAAACAACTGAATGTCATTTCAACACGCGAACGAAGCCGGAGATAACAGCTAGTACATAATAAACACAACTTATAAGTCTTACCAAAAAGGCATCTCAGTATTCAAAGTTATCATTTTAAATTTTGCATAATTATGAAAAAGCCAGTCTTCAGCTCAGTAATGGCCGGAGGATATAACATTAAATTTTAAATTGTAAATTTTGTACCACAATATTCCTACTACAGGAATTTGGTCGTTAAGGGGATTAAATTGGAGCATTCCTTCGGAACGCTTCAACCGAAGTTTTTCCTATTGTATTTGATTTAAATAATTTTAAAGTTAACTATTTTATTTAAGGGACATTTTTTTAATATATTATGCCATTGTGGTAGTAGGACTGTGGCACACGACTGTCAACATGATAGTTGTGGGTTCAAAGGTTGGAGTTGAGTTCCGTCACTCAATATGTAATGTTGTAAATTCGGGCGGAAAACAGAGAACAGAGAGTCTTCACATTATACGCTCGCTACGTACTCTTTTATTTCATATGATATCTCACTTGCACTAGCGGTTTGAATATCAAACTTTGCCCCCCTTTAAGGCTATTATTTTTTAGGATTTAACCACAAATGTATATTTTTCATATTTTTTCCTTAACGTAAAATACTAGATTTTACGTTTACTTTTTTTGCGATATGCCATATCTTTTTAAGTAAATGTTTAAATACGAATTATTAATTATATCGTAGATCTAAGTATACCAAAACCAAACCAAACCATATGATTTGAAGTTCAACTAGATATCTCCAAGTGTTCCAAAATATGAAAAATGTGAAATAAAGGCTCTTGACAGACAGTCAGACAGACAGATACACAGACGTGATCTTATAAGGGTTCCTTTTTGTCTCAAAAGGTACGGAACCCTAAAAAAAACGTTCGAGGTCAAGGGCCTCCGTTCTCCTCTTACTGCTCAACGCCGTGTTTTTCTGGTCAGAACGGGAAAATGAAAGTAAACAACTATCCTAAGCGGGGAACGATCCATAAACATCAGTTGTATATATACATGTGTTAGATGAATTATGTATTATATAGGCTTAAAACTCTACACTAAGCCTGGTTTTGTAGGATTATGGGAACCCCACATGGACGTACCAATTTGTAGGATTTAAAGCTTAATAAAATGACAGACCGTAGACAACTAGACAAAGTTAACTAGTGATGAAGGAAAGATTATATATTTTAATGTCACTCTCCTCATCATTTTAATACACTAGTTCAGTACAGCGTCTCACTGTAAGCGCAAAGGTTGTAAGTTCGATTCTAACTCGTAGGAATTAATTTTTTTTTTCATTTTGGTAAGCAAACCGCAGCATTGAGTTCCGTCGTTCAAAACGCAATGTCACGAAAATTGGGCGGAATCGAACGAAACGGAACGAACGGATCGCCTTAGATTTACTGAGTCTATCGTGCTATACACAGGAAGCTTTTTCCTTCTTAAAGCTGAAATAAAATGTCACTATTAAACTCTATTACTTTTTTGGCTTAAGGGTTTGATTGAACGTGATAGTTGTAGATTCTATTCCTACATAGAAGGATACGATTAAGTATATTTAACATCTCTGTAGAGATTTATGACTACTAAAAATATATATATGTATATATAATTTTATTTTATTATACTTTCCTAAATATCTTGCTTTCCTTAGTGGACTTTGAAAAAATGTCGGAAAGATTATATTTCACTGATATTAATTTCCTCGTTCTGAAAGGAAAAAACGCGACATGGACTGTCACTTCACATGTAATATCTCAAAATTGATTGCAAAGGGGCGTACCTTGTTATTTTCTTTTCAGCTTCACGTTATATCCCGCACATAGCAAGGAATCTAGTGTTAAGACACGCCATTCCTCATTTTCCGCAGAGTTTCCGGAATTTCATTGCGTGTTGAGTGGCGGAACTCAACGCCGCGCTTTGCCTCGACACCAGAGCGAAGACATGAATATATAAATGTAAGTAAATATTTAATTTCCTCGTGTGGGGATCTAACCCACAACCAGTCGATTTTAAAGTCACACTTTGTGCCAATGCGCCACGACTGACCTCACTCTGTTATTCCTTGACCTTGTTATTTAAAACATTAATTCATCGTGGCGCAGTGGCCGCGCGTCGGACTGTAGAACGCGACGGCTATAAGTTTCGACTCTTACTCGGAAAATTAATTAATTATTTTCATTTATTCGCTCTAGTAATAAAACAAAGAGCGGTATTGAGTTCTGTCAAGCAACACTTAATTTCTTGAAAAATGGGCAGTGCATAGGGAACAAAGTATCTAATTACTCTCCCCACCTTCTTATAAATAGGACACAGAAAAAAAATATATAAATATTATGTTTGCCTTGGAACTTTATATAGTGCAATATATTCTATACTAATAAACCCCTTATAACTACACTATAACTTATAATTAATCAGTACAACAACAAAACGCTACGCCACTTCGGTAATTCACTTACAGTAACTGGGACACAAAATCGAGTTTAAGTATATAATAAGATATTCTTGTAGCAACCTGAATAGATACTGGGAGCTGCTGGTTGAATAACATCAGGAAATTGAGTTAGACGATCGTGGTGCCTTCGTACTATTGTATAAAGTAGTAATGTTGTAGCCCGCAACTCCGTTCGCGTGAAATACAAATTGTGAAATCTAGTTCTTTGTATCTCAAACAGCAGGCTAGTAAGAGGGAACCTAGTGTTGAGACACTCCGTTTCAATTTCCACTGAATTCTGGAGTCATTGTGTGTTAAATGGTGATGGAACGCTTTGCCTGGAGTGAAGAAATGCAAACATGCAATATTTCATTTCCTTAATTGGCCTCAAACTCAAAATGGATTTTTTTTTCGTTCCTGATTTTCGTGAGAATTCCTCTTTTAATGTTACCTTATAGTACCTTAGGTAACCTACATGCCATAATTCAGGGAATATTTTCGGCTTTCCCTTATATTTTAATCAGTGAGTCTTATATAATTTTTAAACATTTTTAAAGTGTTAATCCACACTTAGGAAAGATAAATACTTATTTAGAAAACGTATAAAAATTTTAACGTAGCGGGACTCGAACCCGCGCCTCCTGGAAACCGACCAGGCGCTTTGA
>DWLH01001785.1:0-11991 GCA_018249795.1 Heliconius telesiphe telesiphe | reverse complement strand
CTCAACAGTTTAGACGTAGGATTTTTTTTTCATTTCACGATGTTTATCCATACCTGTATTTCGTGTGACGCATTTACGCATAGATACGAATAACGTAAACACATACTACTACAAAAATATTATTAAAAGTTAAGCAACTTTGAACTTTGCCGCCAATACCTCCGACTCGATTTTGGAATGAGGCGTATGCGGTGGTTTCCCTTTGATAGGCCTATGTCTGTTTGCCTATTTAATGACAAATAGTATTTTATTTTAATATCAACGATAATATATAATTTATTTTGCATGAAAAAATAACTTTTTCATTTTTGGGATTTTTTAAATTGTATTAGGTTTTTATAGAGTAGTTAAAACTATGGTTTCATTTAAAGTGGTGCTGACAAAAAACACTCTAGATAATTGAGCATATTTAATATTTATAGTGATTTTTTTGTGAATAGAACCAATAGTTATTACAACACTTGCGAAGAAAGCATATTTTAGGCATTTTTTAAATTCCTATACCTTTTGAAAAACTACTACCATTCTTATCGTTAATAAATTATTTTTTCCAAATTAAAAAATACACTAAGTTTTTCTTCATAATGGCGCGAAAATATTCAAAATGTTCAAAATTAAAAATTCAAAAATGCTGATTGAAAATAATTATACTACAGGAGGATACCTTCATATGTACTGTATAAACCTGTTTTTTTATGATATAATGTAGAATAATATATTCTACAGTATAGAGGAATCACACATTCCTCTTCACACTTTTTATTCTTTAAGTATAATACGTAAATATATTATTTAGAGGTTACTCTGTACTAAGATGGCAACTCTGTTACCGCATCTACGTCCCTGATATATCGATATAAATAATAGAAATATAAATCATTGGAAAGAAAAGGAGAAACGCAATTATATTGCATTTTTTCTTTTTTTCATATTTGAAACGTATTAATAAATTTACATACAATTCATTTGTTTTGAATATAACATTAAGATCGATTCATAAAATATATTTGGTACTTCCTTAACATGATTATTTCATGTATTTTTTTTATATACAACGTTTTGATTAAGTTCTCTTAAGAGATATATCTACTGTAAATGAATGTAACGTACCTACGTGCTAATGATTAAAATGTACTGACATCACCTCGTGATCCATCTAAACACAATATAAACTTTTATAAACTATAGCAACCAGCTCGCAGCTTCACCCGCTTAAATTTGTGAATTATTTGTTTGTTTCGGTACAGGCAATTACGTTCCTGTTTTAATAAATAATATATGCTTGCAACGCACTTAAGATTTCTAAAGTGAAAATTATTAAAACCATGGTGGCATTTTCAATTTTCATTACAAAAATTATTATTGGGGGCAATTAACAAAGTAATAGAACCAGAACAACAATATTTATAAATTTTGTCTGCTTGTTGGTTTTTCTGTTAGTTGACGCTTATCTCAGAAACGACTTAAGCGATTTAGGGAGCTAAGACGCGAGCGCGGTGCGGGAGCGGTAAAATTGGTTTAATTGTTTTTATTGTAACGTTCGTCATGTATGAATGGTGGAATTTATATCCTCATAGAGAAATTATAGCTTTTTTGGGCACTGTTAATTTTAAGAAAATAAATTTGATCAAAATACATTTATTTATTTTAAGATAAATATTAAAATAGCATATAATATCTTATATATTTTATTGTAATAACATATAATATATTTATAAAAATGAGAAAGTATTTTTTTATTCAATAGCTCCCAATAGTTATTACAACGCATGCAAGGAAAGATCATTTTAGAAAGTTGTTTAATTCTATTAGAATTATAAAAACTACCAACATTTTTATAGTTAATAAAATATTTTCTCAAATAAACAAAATGTCTATGTTTTCCACCTCAAAAACTCTAAGGGGAGAATTTTTTTAAATATATAGATACCACATTTGTATCGATACTGTACTGGTAATAATAATTGAAAAAAATGATATACTACGTATGGGATACCTTTGTATGCAAAGTTATATACATTAATGTCTTCTATAGAATTGTAGTACATCACTTTGCTCTATTGTCAATAATTTCCAGAGCGTACCCGATATAAGGTTTTCTTTTTGGTATTTTTTTAAACGTTAATCGTCTAATAGTAAAAGAATTTTCCAAATCGGTCTCGTAGTTTCGGGGCCTATTCAATTCAAATAAAGAAACAAAAAATCTAATCGATTGTCTTAATAATTTTAGTGATATCAATGCACCTCCCCTTCACCCTCGCAGAGTTACTCGCCACGGTGCGCGAGGCCACACGGCACACACATTTTTTATTATTACATGATTTTCTTTAGATTGATATTTTTAAATTCGTTTATATATCTTTTGAATGGAATGTTCAATTTTATTAATTTAAAAATTATTTTACAGGTATTGAAATTATCTTTAATAAAATATCATTTAATGGGATAAGGATTAATGCAGAGGTATGAATAATATGGTTTGATTATTGTCGGCACTTTTGTTAAGTTAAAAAAAATAAAAGTAATGGTTATATTGGCATAACTACAGTAGTTGGACATATGGTATCCCGGACTTTTTTATAGATATTGATGCGTTCTATAATACTGTAGAATATTGTTTTGTTCTATCATCAATAGTTTTCGCAGCGCACGCGATGATAGAATTGTTAAGATCAATTTCTTCACACCTTGGGTTACATTATTGCATTTTTATTAGGGATCTCTATTTTTTTTTTAAATGTAATATAGCCTATGCTGGTCAGTGAAGATGCAGCTTTCTAATAGTGAAAAAAATATTGAAATCGGTCCGGTACTTTTAGTGTGAAAACTCTACAAACATACATACAAAAATACAAATCTTACCTCTTTATAATATTAGTATAGATAGTATAGACAACTACTATAATACAGTTACTAAATAAACATACATACAAATAAATACGTTTATCAGTATAGATATATAATTATATATACTATTAAATAGACTACATATACATACATATATAATATATACTAGAAACACTGATTAAAATTTATAATGCTTCACTTAGGCAGGGACGGTTTCCAGAAATATGGAAGGAAGCAAGAATTGTGCCTATTTTTAAAGATGGAAAAAAGGAACTTATATCCAACTATAGACCAATATCTATACTCTCAACTATGTCAAAGGTTTTTGAATCTATCGTTCACCCCTACATATTCCATCATGTTAAAGACCAACTGCATCCACGTCAATATGGCTTTACACCAAAGAAATCTACTAATTCTAATTTGCTTAATTACGTTTCATATCTTATTGATTAAGTTGACAAAAACCTGCAGGTGGATGTAATTTACACGAATTTCTCTAAGGCATTTGATAAGGTAGACCATGGGATACTGGTTAGAAAACTGTTAAGCTTTGGTATATCTGATATTCTTCTTGATTGGTGCAAATCTTACCTCTCCAATCGTAATGGCAGAGTAGTGATACATGGTGAGAGCTCTGAGCCCTTTCGTGCTACTTTTGGGGTTCCCCAAGTGTCTAATTTGGGGCCTTTATTCTTTGTGTTATTTATCAATGATATAGCAGATATATTTAAAAATTGTCAGATTTATTTGTTTGCTGACGACCTAAAAATTGCTAAAATTATAACACAGGAATCTGACGTTGTGGCGTTACAAGGCAATCTTCATGAACTTGTTAAATGGTGTGATTTAAATCGAATGGTACTCAACCCAAGCAAATGTAGTTTTATTAGATTTTCAAGGAAAAAAAAACTTATTATGAGCTGCTATAATATCTCTGGTAAAAATCTTAATGTAACAGATTCTATTATGGGCCTGGGCGTAATATTTGATAGCAAGTTGCGATTTGAAGAGCACGTTAATACTGTTGTGACAGCATTCTTCAGGTTACTCGGTTTCATTTTTAGGCAATCAAAGGATTTTAAAAATCCAACAACAATTCTACGCCTTTACAACAGTTTAATTCGTAGTAAGCTTGAGTATGGTCTCCTACTTACAGGAAGCATAGTAATAGGCTCGAAAGCGTTCAAAAAAGATTTATTAAATATTTAGTTTATAGGTTTAATACTCTAAGTCATAATGAACGCTGTGAAGATATAATTGGCAGCTTTAAGTTGCAATTGCTTTCAAACCGTAGATCTCTCGTAGACATGAAGTTTCTACATCATTTATTCAATGGAAAGATCGATTATAGTGAACTGTTGAGTAGATTTAATATTAAAATACCTCAGAGATCCCCTCGCAACCCATGTTTGTTCTTTAAGACGGAAAAAACTAAAACGAACCTTGGACATAACAGTCCAATTCATCGCATCTCTCGTTCTTTTAATGAGTACTTAAAAGAAGATGTAACGTTAGACATTGGTTGCGACGGGCTCTTACTTTTCTTAAGAAAATGCAATCAAATATTTAATAGATTTATTTAATAACTAATTTTAAGTAATCATTGTTAAGTTACCTTTAATTTAATGTTTTTGTTATTTTTTATATAGCATAATTTAATCCTTGTTATCATTTGAATGATGTGTTCTCCTATAATCAGTTGTTCATAATAGCATAAGTATATCCTAAGAATGTATGTAATGTATACCAATATGTACGACAGTTGGAGATCCATATAAATAAATAAATAAAGTTATGTCAAATTACTTTCACTTTTGAGCAAATGTTCTTTAAGTTGGGATTTAAAGGTCTTCAGAGAAGGGCTTTTCTGAATAGGATTGGGAAGTTGGTTCCAAAGGGACGCGGCATATACAGTAAAGGATTTTGAAGAAATTTGGTATTGCTCTTCGGTACGTCCAACGTCGGAATGACACACGACCGCCTAGAGCGTGAGGGTCTGGGAAGCACATTAAAGCGGGAACGAAGGTAAACAGAATAATTCAGGTAATTCAGAATTTTAAAAAGGAATATAAGGATGTGAATATCACTGCGAAGGCGAATTGGGAGCCAATTAAGCTGAGTTCGAAATTGGGAAACATGGTCATACTTACGTAAGCCGTAAACAAAGCGTATGGCCAGATTTTGAAGTCGCTCTAATTTGTTAAGTAGCTCCTCGGTCACATCGAAATAGCAAACATCGGCATAGTCGAGTATTGGAAGGAGAAGAGATTGCGCTAGCATAATTTTGGTTTTATGAGGAAGGAAGTATTGGAGACGCCTAAGAGTATGATAAGAGAAATGCATACGTTTGCTGATTGAGTTAATATGGGGTGACCAAGATAAGTTAGAATCCATTATAATACCTAAACTTCTAACATTTTTACAAAAAGGAATTGTCACTCCCGTGTATTGGATCGCAGGTACGGTATTTCAGTCAATTTTAGATCTGAGTCTGCAGTTACCTATCACAATTGCCTGGGATTTTTTTGGGTTGATTAATAAGCCGAAAGAATCAGCCCAAGTTTGAATAGCAGACAGTTCGCTATTTAAACCTTCAATAACTGCAGGCAGATCATTTAAGTTACAGTGACGATAAAGTTGCAAATCATCAGCATACAGATGGAAGGGAGAAGTAATGACTCTAGAGATATTATTAATAAAAACAGAGAAAAGAAGTGGGGAAAGAACGCCGCCTTGGGGGACGCCGGCAGTGAGATCAAGCCATGACGACGTGATATCGTTCGCTTTTATACATTGCCGGCGTCCGAAGAGGTAAAACGAAACCAGCTTAAAGCTTCGAAGGAAACATTGACTGCCTGAAGTGTGCCAAGAAGTATATCGATCACTGCTGAAATCCAGCAGAACCATAACAGTGACTTTGGTGTTGTCTATAGCACACCGAATGTCCTCCGTAATGTTCAGCAGTGCTCCCACTGTGCTGTGAGAAGGACGGAAGCCGGACTGAAAAGGACATAATAGATTGTTGGATGAGAGAAAGAAGTAAAGTTGGTTGTTGACTAAGGATTCAAGGACTTTAGCTAGAACAGGAAGGATAGATATAGGACGGTAATCAGTGACATTGGAAGCATTAGAGGATTTGGGAAGTGGAATGACATGAGCACTCTTCCATTGTGAAAGAAAGACATTGCGGGACAGTAAAAAGTTAAAAATGTGGGTGACCACTGGTGCAATACTCTCCAACACGGGAAGAATCATCTCAAGACTGAGATTGTCACTTCCGAAGGCTTTAGAGGAGATAGAGCGAACGCACTTCTTGACATCATCTTCTGTTACAGCTTTGAAGGAAAATGAAACTGAGTCGGGTGGGTCAATATTAGACAAAAAAGCAAGTGTTTTAGATTTTAACTGGGGGCTTATATTGAATGGTAGGGTTGCAAAAAAAATATTCAGAGTGTGAAGATTCACTGTGACTTGACGAGTATCAATGTTTTTACTCACACCAAACGACTCCAAGAATCTCCAAACTGGTGCTTGACCAAGATTCTGAATAGTTTTATGGAAGTAGCGACGTTTGGCATCCCTACACAACCTGTTGCAGATGTTTCGCAACTTTTTATATGCACTAAAGTTTTCTGGTGATGGATATTTTTTGTATTTAACCTTGGACCTATTACGTTTGGCCATAGCGTTCCTAATAACTTGTGTTAACCAGGGAGCAGGCGCATGCTTCATTCGAACTGTATGTACTACATCTGAGCCCGTACTTGCACTTACGCTTGCACGTACACTTTACACGAGCACGATGGAAAAGGAAGGTCTCAGTTTCGGGCATAGAGACCGTAAGACTCAGCGCCAGCAGCATCCCCGGACCGGAATAGAGAGTCGCCCTTTGGTACCTTAGTGCCTCTCTCAATGGCAAAAGGCGTCATTTTATTGTGTCAATTTCTCATATTTTTTTATTGGTTTATCATAATGTTTATTAATTTATGAAGAAAAATAAGAAACAAAATCTAATAATTATTCTCAAAAAAAAAAACGAATGACAACTCTATTCAAGAACATAAGAGTTGTCATTATCTCTTGTATGAGTCTAGTTAACACGGTACAGTCGTTATAAGTATACAGACACTGCAGATTATAGACACATAAATTTTGCTTAGTGCTTTTTGGCTTCTTATCGATATTTGTGCTGTGTGATCCCGGCTTAGAATAGGATCATCCTGGTACTGGTGGTGTCGTAAGAGGCGACTAAAGTACGTGTCTCGTCGCCAGCAATGGCAACACGCATGGGCAGACTCGACCGGATCATTACCACCCCCGGCATTTAAAACCGGCGTGAAGTAGTGGCTTTATGCCACTGCGTTTCGCATCAGGTAATGCCGGGCTCCGGCGCCCAACCCTTCTTAACGGCCGGCAACGCACCTGTAGCTCCTCTGGTGTTGCACGGGGTGGTGGGCGGCGGTGATCACTTACCATCAGGTGACCCGAACGCTCGTTTGCCTTATCTTTTCCATAAAAAAAAAATAACTGACCAAATTTATATTTTTTTATAATCTTCAATGTACAGAGTGAATGAATTGAATTTTCTATTATTTTTCTATTACAAAACGATTTTTCTTTTATAATAAGTACATAATCATTATTATTATATTTTTACCCATGATTATGCTCCGTAGATCTTATAATGGGCGACATAAACCAGAACTCAGAAGTTTCTCTTTTACATTCACCCCAAAATATAGTTTTAATGACTAACTGCTCAATCAGTTGTTCGAGTTGCTCTCAGTGTTGGTAGTAGTTTGCGTTTAACATGTATAATTGTATATAGAACTTTGTAGTAGAACGCTCAACGTTCTTTAATTTAAATAGTTGAAAAATATTTATTTTACAAATATTGTATTATTAAGCAAATATCGTATGTCAGTTCAACAAAATCTGAGTGTCAACGCGATTGTTGTATTTGATCTGGTAAGTTAAAATGCAGAGTTGAGTTTTGCAACTCAATACGCGATTTCTCAATTAATATTTTCATTTCTTCGTTTTGGCACCAAGGCAAAAACTCGTCGCTGAGTTTCGCCTCTCAAGACGCAATGCCTCGAAAAATTCAGTGTAAAATGGGGAACGGCGTGTCTCTGCACTAGGTTCCCTCGCCCTACCCTGCTATATACGACGCAAAATACGACGTGAAGCTGATTATATGAATTATATTCGGTATATTTTGTATGCCTATCGAAGGGTATATAGTAGGGTATAATGCTGGGAAGGCAGAGGGAATCTAGAGTTCCTCACTTTCCTCCTGATTTGTGATTAATGAGTGGCGGGACTTAATACTGCGGTTGTCTTGTACCCAGAGCGAGGAAATGAAAATAAAATAATTCATTCCTTCTGACTAGGAAACCACAACTGTCGCGCTTACTATAGTGAGACGTTAAAATTAATATTGCTTTCTGAAAAATATATATAGCAAATAAATATTATCAACTTCGTATACAAGAAAAGCACGAAGGACTAGCGTTTACAACGTACTAAATGTTGTAAGCTGGTTTAGATTTTTACTGCACTTCAGACGTATTATATTTCTCTTGTACAAACGCATTTCCGTAGTCCTTGACAACGTGTTTCGTACTTAATGATACTAATAAGAAAAATAACGATTAGTTTAATATATAAGTAAATATATTAAAGTAACTTTCCGCTAAATTCTGGAGACGTTTCGTGTTGAGCGGCGGAACTCAAAGCCACGCTTTATCTAAGGCTTAGAGCGAAGAAATTATAATATTAAATATTTCATTTCCTAGATGAAATATTTACTTAAAATGTATATTTTCATTTCTTCGCTCTGGTATCGAGTCAAAGCGCGGCGTTGAGTTCGTTCTGCCACTCAACACGTAATACCTCCACAAATCGGCAGAAAGTGGGGAACGGAGTGTTTAACACTAGGTTTCCTCTGCCTACCCTGCTGTTTGCGGGACACAGCGTGAAGCTGATTTATCTATTTATTTATTTATTTATTTCCTCCAGTCAAAATCGAACACATAACCTGTCGCGTTTGAAGTTACACGCATGTGATTCTGCGCCACGAATGGCCCCACACAAAGCGCTGCGCTATCAGCTTAGCTGTAACATTGGCACTAGGATGGTTTTAGGTAGGTTTTCGTAAAGCTTTGATAACGAAAGGTCTGGGTGTCTTTGTACTTACATCACAGGAGAACATAGTTGGACTGTTAGAGAGTGAGAGTTTTTCTAGGAGTGATTCACCGTCTAAAAGTTGATTAAGCTCCGGTTCTGAGCGTTGGGAAGTCGCGAGCAAGTGTCGGTTGATTGGCATTTGCAGTTCATCGATACGTGACAATGTATCCGCGACAACGTTGTCCTCACCAGAAATGTGTCTAATATCGGTGGTGAACTGCGAAATATAATCAAGGTAGAGATACTGACGAGGCGAACAGTTTGCTTTTATCTATGGTCAGAGCGCCTGGTTGGCTTGCAGGAGGCGCGGGATAAATATTCGCCTTAACAATTTAAATTAAAATTATATAATTTAGCTTTACTTGCAAGTTATCGACGTCATTTGAAAAAAAAAATCCTACAGAAGAAAAAAAAAAAAAAGATATCCAAAAAAAAAAAAAGATGGTTTCCTAGTCAGATTAAAAAAAAATCCTACTTGAATTTTTTTATGGTCCATGATGAAAACTATTCTATAAGTAGCATTAGGCTTTGGCTATTGCCATGCCAAAATTCATTTAATTCCATCCAGTAGTTATCGGTATTTTAAGTAATTTGTATTTTTCGGTTTTTAATTTTTTTAAGGAAACTATAGTGAAAACCGGAATGAAACCTAAAAATAATATACCTTCAGACCCTAAGCTATCACCATACGAAAATTCATCAATTTCTGTCCGGTAGTTTTTGCATGATTGGCGAACAAATAAACAGACAGACAGACAAGAATTCTGCTGAGTGTTTTTTTTAGCTTCTAGAATCAATATATTAACCGATCTAATATATATTTTTTTATATCTTTCATTTACAGAATTGACTTTTCTATTCTTTTATTATATATGGAGATAGAGATAATTAAAGTTAATACGGTACAATTGCAAAGCTAACTGCAGTTTTATCTGTTATGCACAAGTCTGTGTAGGTGTTTATGAAACTTTTAGCTTGGTTTGCTTAAAATTTAAAATAATTTTATTTTTAATTTCATTATTAAACTAGCACGCCTTCATTTTATTACCCACTATTCACCTCTATTTTCACTTTTGGTTTCTACTCACGTTTTGTTTTATAAAACGTGCAAATAGACTTAACGGCCAAAAGATCTGTTGCATATAGCATTAAAAGTAAGTTGGTAAACTACTAGCTTGACGGAAGTATGAAAAATATAAGCCCGAATGCAAATTAAAATTTTAAATTACTTTACATATTTCGAAGAATATTTTTTACTGTAAAACCATTAGAATATGTATATGATAATGTTAGAAATAGGAAGCGGTTAATGTTATTAATAAAAATGATAAAAACACATATCGTCATGTTTCTAAACTATTTGGAAAGACATTCTATGTAGTTGCAATAAGTGATATGTATGTATCACCTAATAACAATACTTCAGACGAGTGTCTTTCCGATAAGGGCCGTTGCCTACAAGCAAATTCCCCTGATTAACTTCTTTTTTTTTTAAAGGACTTTATTGCTATTCATCTGGACTAGTCTTGATAGCGTCACCGGAGGAAGAGGGGCGAGAGTAACTCGCCTCTGAAGAAAATTTACGAGCTTTGACGGACGCGATGGAGGGGAATGCCCTGCCTAAATGTCCTGCCCTGATTGACACAACTCCACTGCTTTTATAGTCTTATACACCTACATCTGTCCTCTTTTACACAAGTTCACTAACACGGCTTCTCCTGACGAGCAAGCGTCCTCGCGGCTGCTCATACCTGCCGCCTGGAGCGGAACAACCTTTAATTTACACTGGTCACAACTTCTTATTGTGAAAACAATTTTTAGTAAATGTATACCATTTGCATGAATTATTTTAACATTTAAATGATAGGAGTCTAAGTCACCACTACGCTCAAACAGAGTCTAACAAGAGTATTTTATCAGTCACCTCGGACCTATCTTTATAGGGCTTAAACAAGTCTTTTCCGAGTCACCCCCACGCTCATATTGTCTTACAAAAGTCTTTTCTGAGACACCCCGTACCGTGAGCTACATGACGTAGATTTATAAAGACGGTAGTGAAACCAAGTCACCCCGACGCCCGTTATTTAACGAGTCTAACACGTTCTTTTCCAGATCACCCCATACATGCACATTTATGCACACAATAACTAAATTTTTTACACATTGAAAATTAAAATTCAATCAGGAGTCAAAATTATAAAAATTGTGAATAACTTACTTTTTTTTTATGGAAAAGGACAAGGCAAACGAGCGTTCGGGTCACCTGATGGTAAGTGTGATTACCGCCGCCCACGACCCCGTGCAACACCAGAGGAGCTACAGGTGCGTTGCCGGACTTTAAGATGGAGATAGATGCACTTTTTGAAGGTACCCATGCCATATCGACCTGGAAACACCGCCGCGGGTAGGCCATTCCACAGTTCCGTGGCGCGTGGAAGGAAATTCCTACGAAACCGCACAGTAGTGGATTGCCACGTATCCAGGTGGTGTGGATGATATTTAAAAATACTATATTTAAAAATAGTATATTTAACTTACTCAAAAATGCACAGATCTGTGTTTTCGCTCGGTCTAACTTGACAGTTGTTTATTATTCGTCTTCAATTCGATCAATTTTTCGAGTTTTTATGAAACCACAATAAAATTAATAACGCCCAATATTAATAATGTATTTCCTATCTCGGGTTAACGTCAATCTTCGATTGTTCCACATATCTATCCAATCTCTAACCTGAATGCCAATAACCAAACCGGGCAATGTCACCTTACGTTCAACGATAGATTGCAAGGCCCTCCTTCCCTATCGATAACTCCGTTTTACGTATTATCGTTTAAATTAACGAAATCGTAATGTATGTGCTAAAATTATTACTACTTACAAAACTCCTTTAAAAACAGTTTTGAATGAAATAACAAATCTTTAAGTACCAAAATATTAAATAAATTAATAAA
>DWLH01001784.1:0-11992 GCA_018249795.1 Heliconius telesiphe telesiphe | reverse complement strand
GCGTAGTGTAATCGATATCGTATTAATTTGCACTTCCCTTAATTACGACGTAATATATTTACTTTACAGACAAACATTCATTTTGTTACAATTGCTCATTGTGTTTATTTCCATTAGACTTTAAAGAGAAGGGTCTTTATAGTATATAGTTGTTGAAGCGAACAATATGAACTCAGCGTTAATACATTCTGTTCATTATTCTCCGCTCAATTTTGAGACACACAAGTGTTGAGTGGCGGAACTCAACGCTGCGCTTTGTACTACCCCGCGAAAATCATTCCCTCGAGTTAGATTGAATCCACAGCCACGTTAACAGCTTGCCACTTCGCCATGTCTGCCTATATAATATAAAATACACATAAATGGCTCTACAAAGAACATCTCAAGCCTAACCTAACCTAAGTCTAAAAGGATTACTTACGAACGTTTTCATTATAAAATCTCTTTCTATTATTCTACTGTGTCTATTCTGTATTATTTTCTCGTAAACATTAGTATGGTTCACAAAGTTGGTTATAATAATAGGCATCAGTTTTAGTTATATTGTAATATTTTCTTAGATACTATTAAAGACATCATGGAGCGGTGATAGCACCTGAAGGCGAACACGGTGGTTGTGTGCTTGATTCGCTCACTAGGAAGAATACATTAATTATATATTCTCGCTCTGATAAGAAATTAAAAGAAGACAAGAAAGATTATTATTTAAATTATTTTCATTTCTCCGCTCTAATAGACAAAGCGCGGTGTTGAGTTCCGCCACTCAATCCTCAATATCTTGCTCATCGGGCGGAAAGTGACGAACGTTTTCATTACAAAATACCTTTCCATTATTCCACTGTCGGTGTTCTGTATTATCTATCATACACATTTATTTGTATGGCTCATAAAGCTGCTTATATAATAGAAATTTTAATTATATTGTAAGTTTTTTTGCGTTAGGGCCGTTGTGGTCTGTATCTTTCTAGATGTAAACGTGATGATTTTAGGTTCAATTTTACTCGGATGAGTGACTGTCTCTGTCTGGTAGATAAAGTACGATGTTGAGTTTCAACACTCAACACGAAATATCTCAAAGTTTCTTTACACGAGATTACCTCTGCCTAACTTGCTGAGAGAAAATGCGTGAAGCTGTTTCTTTTATTTTTCATATATTATATGTCATATTAGGTTCGAACCTGCGTTCAATCTATATATAAGAATATTTCTAACAATGTTTCTTCTACTTTACGTTCATTCTTGATTAATTACTACATCATTTTACTTTTTTTTATATTTATTTATTTACTAGCGGCCTGCCCGCTTGAATTATATGATTATTTATTTAAGAAATAGAGATATTACAAACAGCCTTAATTATTAATTAATTGTTTTGGATAAGTATTCATGATATTCTTTGTAAAATAACTAATATTAGCTACTGTACAGTTTTTAAATTAGTAACATATATTATAAGTTAAACATATAATTGGTATACAGAATATACATAGAAAGCATGTTTTAGGCATTTTTATATAATCTATAAAACAATCAACATTTTCGGTCAAGTTCAAGTCGTACTCATGACCCGAGAGTTTCGTACCAGTTTCAGAAATGGAGATACACCAAAAGAATAACTTATTAAAGTTGTCATTTTGTATCAAATTACGTACAGATTAAAATTTCTACCTAATAGTTATTTTCTGTGACACAAATACAATAAATTAAAATTTTTTGGAAAATAATTTTGTCATTTTCCTTTATACGTGCCGTAAGTTTTAACTTCTTAACAAATTTCGTAATTGTTTATCAACGGGAAGTACCCTATAGATTTGATAGAAAATGTTTTGACAAATAACGAAGCATAAACCCTCATATTTCGTCATTTGATTGCGATGATTTAGAAAATAGATTTTTTTGTGCTCTAAGGGAATGTAGACTTAAACATTGAGGTATCTAACCTTTCAGCGATCTTATAGAAAATAGTCTTGACAGACGGACAGACAGACAAACAATAAAGTTATCTTATAAGGATTTTGAGGTATGTACCCTAAAACACCCTTAGCATATACATACATGCACAGGTGCAATAGTACAATGTCGGTGCGTGTCGCTTGTAAGTTATGAAAATATAATACTGTGGAATATTTTTATACACAGTGTCAGAGCATTTTTTCAAAAGTTAAAATTTTTATGCGTTTCCTAAAAAAATATTAATAACAATAACGAACGAACGGACTGAAGAACGTATTCAAAGAAATATCAAGTAAAAATATAGAATATTTACTCGATATTTCTTTGAATTTTAAGTCATTCTTTATCACTGTGTTGAAATAATTACGAATTAAGTTACGAAGGTAATCTTCACCAACAATTCAATTTAGTTTACTTTGTAGTTAGTACTATGAACAATTCTACTTTAAAAATACATAAATTTATCAACAGTTAAATAAATAAGACGTTTCTAAAGTTTTTGTTTTGCCCAGAATCTTACCAGCGCGATTCGAACATTGTTAGAAAAATACTATTGTGTTTATGTTAAATTTATTATAAGTATAGATTACACTTACACGGCGTAATTAACGTTTAACAAATAATAACTCAACAATATGTTTCATGTGTTAACAACATTCATTATCATATGTAGTCAATAGATATCGTTGCGTATCTGTTTCTACTTTTTCAAATATAAATATCTGGAAAACTTTAAGTATATTATTTTTTGGTAGAGAGTAGCGGTAACCTTTCCAAACTATTCAATTTAATTTGTTTTGCAGTTTGTACTACGAACAAACACATTTGTTTGCAAAATACATTTTTGTTGCCACTTTTTTTTATCAGTAGTTTTCATCAAAAGTCATATAATCAAGACGTTTCCAAAGTCTTTTATGCACAGCGCCATTTATTTAAGGCTTAAAGTTAAGCTGTTACTGTTCGGATAGTAAAAAAATGCTGTTTTTATGCTAAATTTCACCTAACATAAAATTATATTAACAGAAAACGATGTTGTGCTAAAATATTAAAATGATTAATATTATTCCCGTCGTAATTAGTGTTTAACTCCACAGTATTTTTTATGCGTTATCAAGATTCGTCAGTACCTTCTGTTTGTTGTCAATAGATAGCGTTACTTGTATTTATTTCTACTATCTCAAATGTAAACTTCTTGAAAACTTAAATACATATATCTTTTGATAGATTGAAGCGATTACAATGAAATAAAAACTGAAACCTACTCTGAGTTACTTGCAATTTTTGTGTGTAAAAGTTACTTAAATTTATTTTGTAGTTTTTACGTCATACGTAACCACATAAACAGACAAACAGACAAAAATTCAAAAAATGCTGGACATGGATTCTGTTAGTTATCCTTTAAAATCCTGGCAATTTTTTTTTAATATATTTTCAATGTAGAGAAACGATTTTTCTACAGATTTATTATAAATATAGATATAGATTTAGTTAAGTTATTAGGAAATTTCGGATTAAGGAACCGTGGCATTTTTTTTACAGATTTTCTTTTTTTTTAAAACCTTTTTTGTATATTAATAATTGAAAATATATTTACTTTTCAGATCTGGATAGAAAGAAAATATTTAAATTTAAAAAAACCAACACTGCTAATACCTTGCCGGCAATGTTCAAAGAAGAAAGAAAAACTTTTTTTAACATTATCAATCTTCATTATCTTGAATCTAAGTGGTCTCAGAATATTTACACTTTAAATATTAATTATAATTTCTTACTCCCTTATTATGTAAATGATGCTACCTTTAAACATTTTATGAAGCGGAACAAGTTGTTAATCATCGTTCTTTGAAAAAGAAACATTTCTGCTAACCACTTTACTAATACTTTCAATTTCAATTTCAAAACACTTTTGGTCGGAGAATTAATATTTTAGAAATTTCCTTGAACTAACTTCATTGTCGAATTACTTAAAATATTTTAAATGTATTTTTTTAAAGTGTTATTCCACAATTAGGAAAGAAAAATACTATAATAGACAATAATTCTTAGTATCTTAGAATTCTTAGATCTTTGGGTAGCGGAAATTTGTAAAAATCTCCCTACAGAGATGCTAACAATATAAATAAGTTGTAATAAGCGTATTAGTGGTCAGAGTGCCTCGTCGGTTTCCAGGAGGCGTGGGATCGAGTCCCGCTAAGTAATACGTTTTCTAAATAAATATTTTAAATGTAGATATAGATATGAGGATTGTGAATTCGATTTGAACGCAGCACAATTAAAAAAAAATATATTTATCTGTTAGACATTACTTAAATATGCAAATTGTGGTTGCTAATTACTAATAGCAAAGTGACTAATTACTAAGTTCTCGTTGCCAGCGGCATTTAGATTCCGTTAACTTTAATAGTTGTGGGTTGAATTCACTTTTGAAGAAACTTATTCTAGATTATGTTAAGGGCATACAATATATTTCCATAGGGGAGACTCTAGGTCACATTGAAGGCCATGGTAATCTGGCCTAAGTGGGCTTTCTACAGCTAGAAGGGTTCACCGGTGAACCTCATAATAGTACCATCCGTCGGTATGGACTTTTTTTGTCCAGTAAGTAGGCGGTGTGCGTAAATGTATTTTTCAGTGATAAAAAAGGATATGTTATATATTTCATGCATGTACAAATAAAATAGAAAAAAAAATTACCTTCACTCTGTATCCCACACATCGCAGAGTAGGCAGAGGTAACCTAGTATTAAGACACTCCGTTCCCAACATTCCGCTAAATTTTTCGAGGTTCAATCAACTCAACACCGGGCTTTTGCCTTGGTGCCAAAGCGAAGAATTAAAAATATTAATAAATAATAATTCAAATATTACCCGAGTGGGATCGGACCCACAATCGTTATATTACAGTCACAGCCTTGTGCCCTTGCGCCACGACGGCTTCGATGACACGGCTCGGACGACGATGCATGTACAATATAGATTATATAAAAACTAACATGTAAATATATATTGCATAGCCTATAGGTACTCCCTTAAAATTGACATTTAGTAGCAAAGTAGTTTAATATGTAAAGAATACTACGTAAATCCCATTGGTACCGATGGTTCCTGCTAAAGTACTTTACTTCACATACACAATGAAGCAATTTCTAATCAACTATTATAAAGGAACTTTCTCATAGTGCCTTAGACTCTAGAGACAGCGACTCTACTAAATCAGGGGTTAAGCTTATTTTAAAATAATATAAATGCAATTTTCCTTGAAAACTGAACCGCTCGTAAAAGGCAATTTTTGGAGCATTTTTTAATATTTCTTATTATTTTTCAATACAATATTTTTGGTTACTTTTAATTCAAATTTCAGAATACTAGGATATTTTTTGGATGATTAAAAGAGAATATTTAAAGATAATCTCTATTAAATTTAAGAAAGCATTATAACATGATTATATTTCTGTACGTTCTATAAATAAACTTTCTGAAATATATTTACGAAGTCAACTGCTGGTTGTTGTGTAGGGAAGCGATAAAAGTTGACATTTAAACTTAGGAAAGTGCATTGAGTTAACTAATGTAAAGTTATTTTTTGTTAGCTTCCGCTCAGTTTTAGCACTCATTTATTTTCGAGACATTATGTGTTGGGTGGCGGAACTCAACGCTACGCTTTGTCTTGTTTGCCTAGGCCTACATATTATAAAACGACAATTCGTATAAAATAAACAACAAAACATACTGATATTGTCTACAACAAAAAAAGTATAATTACAAAACTCTTACTAAAACACCGTAGAAATATCCAAAAGCAACTAAAGAAAAATCCATTGATTCAACGGTAATGTAGGGACTCTTAATTCATTAGTGTGCTGTAATTCTTCTATAGATCCCAGGCCCCTCGTTAAGGACGATTGCGTAACGATTTATCTTCACGCCAATGTCCAGGGAGCACCCTGTATTCTAACGATGGCTGTTTAATAGAAAAAACTACTTTAATGCTTTTGCTTGTAATATATCTTTTTTAACCTCCAACGAAAAAAGAGAGGTGCTGTAAGTTTATCATGTCTTTGTACGTGTATACGTATGCATGTGTGTATCTGTCTGTCTGTCTGTGGCATCGTAGCTCCCAAGCCGATAAATCGATTCCGACGCTTTTATGGTTCTGTACCTCAAAAGTCAAAAATGGAACCCTTATAGGATCACTATATCAAATATTTAGGTATTATTAGTTTAGTTTTAGCTTAGATTGTGTTAACTTTAATTAGGATTAAATCATATAGAAAGAAGAGATTTTTCTAACATTGTTAGACCGAAACAACAGTAATGGAGTGCCACGTGTCCAAGTGGTGGGGATGGTATTTTAGCTTGTAACGTACTGTGCGGTTAGAAAATTGGGCGGCAAGTAACAGGTCAAACAGTTCTTCGGAACACTCCCCATGTTAATGCGGTAGAGAACGCACAGCGAGCTGACGTCTCTACGCAAAGCCAAAGTGTCAAGTGCATAACATAGGCAAAGGGAACCTAGTATGAAGATATGTAGTTTCCTACTATCCGTCCAATTATCAAAACATTGCGTGTTAAGTGGTGGAATTCAACGCTGCACTTTGTCTTGTTACCAGGTCGAGAAAATAAATAGAATCTATTCCTACGAATTACAATCACATCGGTCTCTAATTTTACAGTTGCACCCAACAAAAACATAAACATAAACACATAATGAAATCAAAATTGAACAGGTAAAAGTAATTTGAATTCAATCATCCAAGCCATCATTTACACTCATAGAGATTAAACATTTTGATTAAATTCCGTAAAATGGCATTTAATTTGAAAATTAATGACGTTTCGACGCCATTAATACGCGACGGTATATTTAAGTAGCGTTCTGTCAAATCGTATTCGGCACTTTCTTGTAGGGGTTTAACAAATTCCTCGTACATTTCAAATATTTGAAGGGCTACGTAACAATGGTTACCGTTTTTCTTTTTTATTAATTAAACCATATTTTTCTATTATTTTAGATATTTTAAAATAATATAGGTACAGATAAGCAATGGTTGATATGAAAGAAATTGCAGATATGAAATTACTATTTGATTATAAATATTTGGGAAGAATGTAATTGAAATTTTAGATATGTTCAGTGTTTATTTAGATAAAACATCTTCGTATATAAGTTGAGTTACATTTTCACTACAAAAAAATTATATCTAAAAAAATCGTTACTGATCGGTATCTGTTTCTGGAAAAAATATGAGAAAATCTATTATTTGGGACATGCATCAATGTAATAGAACCCAAATAATGTTTTTTGTTTTTCTACTTGTTTGTTTGTATGTTGGCTATGCGTTTGTGCACGGAAATCACAAAAATGGCTTAACCGATTTTAATACAGTTTTCACTATTGTTTTTTATCAAGCTTCCCTTAACATTTAGTGTTTGTTTTATTTCAATCGGATCATAAATCAAAAAAATAATTTCGATTCGAGTATCTTTAATTCTAAATGTATAGTTACTGTCTTTAAAATAATAATGTTGTTAGTATTTTAGAAAGAGAGTTAGAAAATAAATAATTGTGTAATGCAAGCGGGTCTGGTCTAGTCTGTAATAATATGGTGTCTGTGATAGACGTCTTCACGCTATTTTCCTCATATCAGAGTAACCAAAGAGAAGAGAGTGTTGAGTCAATCCGTTCTCCACTTCCTACCCATATTCGGGATATTTCGAGTTCGTTAAGTAGTGCATTTAATATAAATTCAAACAATAACATTACTTGGCAATAAAAAAGAAAGCTCATTACGAGCTTTTCCTAAACAAACAATATTAATTAAAGGCTGTCTAATTAGACGGATTAGAAAAGTCATTTCCTCTTCCGGTTACGTTCTTAGAAGCGAAGCTTTATCTCTAAACACGTTTAATTAATGAAAACATAGAACACAAACATGTAAAACGTTCTAGAATGATGTTTTCAAATTAAATATATGTATAATAATTTTTTTTAGCTTCACGCTATATCCCGCACACAGCATGGCAGGCAGAGGGAACCTGCGAACTTAGTGGTAAGATACTCCGTTCCCATTAAGACACTTCCGTTCCCCTTTTTCTGCCGAATTCTGGAGACATTGCTTGTTGAGTGGTTTAATCAAATGCCGTGCCTTGCCTCATTACTAGAGCGAGAATATAAAAATATTAAGCTATTTAAAAATTAGACAAACCGTGGCGTTAAGTTCGATCACTTAACGCTGTCACAATGTCCCGAAAAAATTGAGTGGAAAGTGAGAAAAGAATTATCTTAACACTAGGTGTTAAGACCTATACCTACCTGGCAGTATGCGAGATCTTTTATACTATACTACATCAATGAACCCAATCACATAACGGTTAGTACAAACATCAAAGACTGATACGGTACAGGCATGCTAACACCTAAATAGTTACAAATAAACAATTATGTTGAACTATGTTTACTCAATTGAATTCAATTATAATTCAAATAGTTGAATATCCCTTTCACAGTCATTCAATAGAGCTAATTCTGAAGAAATAGTTCAACATTTGATGATTTAATTGGTTATAAATTTGATAAGATAACTATTTTATTTCTCAATCTCGTATGCAACACGTCACAGTACTCCACGCCACGTGAAGGTAGTCATGTAGGTCAGTTTTGTCAGTCTGTCTATTGAGTGCTGATATAAGCATGTGAAAAACATATTTTCAGCAGAGATTGTATCCTCTTCATAGTAGGATAGGGAGAGGGAACCTGGGGACCTAATGTTAAGACAGTCTGTTTCCCACTAAAACGTTGGCTGAACTACCAGACCGAGAAAATATTTTTTTTAAATAAATAATGAAAAGCGTACTTACAGTAAAGACTGACTTTTACAATAGTTACGCAGAAAATACATAGAAACTACCATTTATTTGTGTGTTACGATTTGCATGACACACAGCTCCTTTTTTGAAGTTAAATAACCTAAAATAATTATAAATATATTAGTTATTTATATTCCCCCCGATGGGGAATCGAAGCCACAGTCTTAAATAAAATATCATTATATTCCAATTAAATGTAAAAATGTATTATAAGATATTTTTTTTAAATAAAAAAAAACAACTATAATTCTGATTGATTGTGTGTAAAACAAAGAGATTGAGGTACATACATTATACTTTATTTAACATTAATTTATTTTACAAACAAGATTTTAATCGAAATAAGAATTTGGGAATGCAGTTGTAAAACAATACAAGATTAATTTGTAAAGGACAGTATAATTTATATTAAAATTAAATTTTCCATCATAGTAAAAAATATTATAATTTAAGAAAATTTATTCATTCAAGTTTCGTAATTTGAGATTAAAATGTACATCGGTGAAAAGTAACTCTATTTTACATATATGATGCAAAGTTGCAAAGTACGGCGTTGAATTCCGTTCGAAGTGTTTTTTTGAAAATTACATAATCTGTCAATTTTAAAGAAGGCATGAAATGGGCAAAAACACTTTAAATAAAAGCCAGATACTACATTAAACAAAATACAATCCCAAAAACGAAATTTCTGACAAATTTTCAGAGGATTACCTTTTAATGGTTTTCACGAATTAAATCAGGTGTTCCCAATTAAAATTCAATTCTAGAGCTGTATAGGCTAATCCACGGGCGTTGAGAAATTAATCGGCGCGCCATCGGAGATCTCGGGCGAATTAATTCTTAATTCCGAACCAAATGAGTTCCCCGCCTCTTGGCCACTTATCGGTTCGCTTACTACATAAAGATAGATAAGGCATTGTTTATGTGATATGGGATTTTTTAGGTACAATATTATTAAATTGCAATGAAATTGCAGTTTGTACGTCACTAAAACACGATATAACGAAAGAAAATGCAGTTAACAGCTGAAATTTCGGATATTTCAGAATATCGACTTGTCCCAATGCATTTGGGTTAAACTTTTTTTCTTCTCGTAGTTTTGTCAATCACACTCACTCACACTCATACAATTGACTGCATATTGGTCATGTAGAAAGAGCTCAAAACCCGTTCATCCTCCTCAAAAAAACTAAGTTTGGCCAAAATTTCATAGTAACTGTAGAAATGAGCTAAAATTATTTACAAGTCATACAATGATATAACGTAAATGTTTTTTTAAAACCGACGTACAATTAATGGTAAAGTTACTAGTTTTTGTTAAGCCATTTCATAGTATGAATATTTATTAAGAGAAGTGATGTTTTTTGTTTATTTTTATTTCAAGCATCTCTTTTATTAATGAGAGCACTTTGGATTCAATACTACGGTATTAAGTAACAATTTTTCTATAGAGGCTGTTGTGGCGCGGCGGCACAGCGTCTGACTGTAAACTCGACGGTCGTGAGTTTGATTTCCACTTGAGAGAATGAATTATATATTTTTCAACACAAAGCGAGCCGTTGAGTTGTGCCACTTAACACGCAATGCAATTGTGCGAGAAGCAATAAGCAATGAACTTCCGAGTGTAAGCGCGATGGTAATCTTTGAACTGTACTTCACAAATTAATTATTTTGAGATTATTTTCGCTCCGGTAGGAAAAAGCGCGGCGTTAGATTTCACAATTCAATACGTTATATTACATAGTGCAGGGTTTGACACTAGGTTCTCTCTCTGTATGTAAAATAATATTTTGCGTACCATTACCATTACATACCATTTAAAGAAATTATTAATAAATTTAAAGTAATTTAAAAATAAGTATAGCCAATCGAAAAAAAAGTTTTTTTCAGCTTTATGTTGTAGCCCGCGCACAGCAGGGTAGACAGAGGGAACCTGTTAAGACTCTCCGTTCCCCATTTTTTGCTGAATTCTGGAGGTATGGTGTGTTGGGTGGCGGAACTCAAGTATAAATTTAAGTATAAACTTAAGTAGAAATATAAATTTAAATAAATATTTCATTTCCTCGAGTGGGGATCAAATCCACAACTAGTCGCGTTTACAGTCCCACTTTGCGGCCCTGCGTCACGCGACTGGGCTCAAATATTAATAATCCCTACTAAAATAAAATTTATTGTTACAAAAGTTTTATTTTTATAAAAACTGAATCGATCGATTGATACGATCGACATTGTGATCCAGATTATTGATACAAGAGACCTTGATCTTATACGAGTATACCTAGCTTCGAGTATTTTCTATAGCACTTTGTAACAGTATAATGAAGTAAATGAATTAAAAAGCATGTCAATGGACATAAATAGCTTAGTTAATTATGTATAATACAATCCACATATTTTTAATATTATATTAATATAGAGTAGTTCATGTATGGACGTCCTGAGTGTCGCAACCGTCATTTAATTATATATATGGTAGGTAGGTATATGGTAAGAGTGCTGACGGAGGGCTGCGGTCGAGCCAAAGTATTAAGTACTACGGTACTAATAAATATGGTGCACTGAAAGACTCGTACCAAATATATAATAAATATAATATAATAATTCGAGGCATATAATGGCTCGATCTTTTAGGATCGAAATTCTTATGAAGGCAAAGTATGTGTGGCACGTATTGTGGATCAAAGTGAACTTTAATCAATATTATAATATTGAATGTCGCTTGACATCGCGTAGGCTGACGCGATGGGCTTATGTGAACTGTTATAGCGATATTAACTAAGTATGTCGTGACTTATGGCGTCCCGCAGTGCGCTCGCGGTACATATTGTATACAAATTCGGTTCTAAAACTTTAAGATTTATATTTTTTTTTTTTTGCACCCTACCCCTATCTATCTTAATATCTGAATTTGCTTTTTCCTCAACTTGAAGGTTGCCTGGCAGAGATTGCTATTAAGCAATAAGGCCGCCTTTTGTACATTTATATATTTTTACTAGCGGACCCGGACGCGGCTTCGCCCGCTTAAACTTGACGAATGCTTATTAGATTAAATTAAATTAAATTAAATTAGCTTCACGCTGTATCCCGCACACAGCAGGGTAGGCAGAGGGAACCTAGTGTTAAGACACTCCGTTCCCCACTTTCTGCCGAATTTTTGGAGGCATTGCGTGTT